>JASDQU011507934.1:0-17162 GCA_032191745.1 Picea mariana
CTTGTTGGCCTCGCGCTTTATGTGAGAGGGTATGAGATTCAAGTTGGGGTGGATGAAATCACCAAAGTCCTCCAGTAGCCCAGAGAGTCTCTAGCTAGGGGAAATCCGCCCGGGAGGCTTGCCGTGTAGGATTTTCAAAATGAGTTGAATTATTACTTGAGAGTCTCCTTCAATGATCAGCCAGTGATACTGGTGTTGGACCGTGACCTAGAGGCCTCTTAAAAGACTTGTGAGCTCAGCCACGTTGTTCGTGTTTTCTCCCAGAAAACCCACAGTCAAGTGGATAATCTGGCCCACGTGGTTCCGAAGGACGGCTCCATAGCCAGCTGGCCCAGGGTTCCCCCTAGAGGCTCCGTCGAAGTTATGCTTGATGAAGCCAGAGGGGGGAGGGGACCAATCTGAGGGACTACTATCACGCTTTCTGTTGATCTTCCCCTGAGTTTGTATGCACCTTCGCAGGTTCCAGCCTTCAAGAATAGGCTCCTCCTCAAGCTTGCACTGAGTATCTTCGTGAGTCCACACCTTTCTAAGAATGGTTTCACGGATGAGCTGCTTTATTCTTTCCCAGGTTCTGGTAGAGGGGGATGGTTTGGAGTTGAAAATCCTCTAGTTTCTTTCTTTCAAGATTGCCCAAAGTGTAAAGCCCGGGAGCAGCTGCCAGATGCGCTTGAGTATTAGGTTGTGGAAGGAGAATGTTTCCCATTTGACCAGGGTGTCCCGTATGCTACCACAATTCCGCTGGGAGCATCGTATAGCTTGAGCCCCCCAATCCCATATCTGCTGACTGTAATGGCACATGTTGAGGAGGTGTTCCATGGTTTCCTCATTTTGTTGGAAAAGGGGGCATCTAGAGGGGCCAGTGAAGCCCCTCTTAAGGAGGTTGTCCCAAGTGAGGATGCGGTTTTGAGCCATGAACCAGAGGAAAAGGGAAACCTTGGGCTAGAGAAAAGGTTGCCAAACTCTGCTCCAGATTGGCTCGGGGGCTTGACTTGGGAGATTCAAAACAAGGTGGTAAGCTTCTTTGACCGAGAAAGTACCTGAGGTGGAGTGCCCCCAACGGATTAAATCCGCTCCTTCTTTAAGTGGAATCTTCTTGTTTAGCAAGAATTCCTGCCACGGTAGCAGGTCAACATCCTTCGTAATCTGAAGCTCTGTTTTGCTGAGTTTCCATTGTCTCCAGGCCATTCTTGCTTGGTTTGGGAGCCAAAAGTCTTTAACCCTTTTGAGGCCTTACTACTGTAGCTTGAGCTTAAGAGGTTGGAGGATTTCCACTTCAACAAGAGGGGGAAACTGTTGCCATGAGTCCTACCAGAATATTTCACTTTCACCATTTCTTATCTCCCAGAAGGCATGCTGCTATATTAGGGATCGATTTCGCCAAGCGGTATTCCAAATATTGGACCCTTGCCTCTGTTCATTGAGTCTGATTAGTTGGTCAGGCTGCACGTTCGGTGCATACTTTTGCTTCTAGAGCTGCGCCCAGAGTTCATGCGGATGTTGCAGCCACCTCCACCACATCTTGGCTCCCATGACCTGGTTCATTTTCCCCAGGTCACGAAGTCCCAGACCTCCATATTTTTTTGGTTTGCATAATTTATCCCAACCAACAAGGGCCCATTTCTTATTGTTGTGGTGTCCCTTCCATAAGAAGTTATGTTGGAGACTTCTGATGGATTTGATGACTGAGATGGGCACAGCTAGAGCGGTAAAAAGGTAAGTAGGTAATGCTTCTAGGACTGATTTGAGCAGAACCACTCTAGCCGCAATGTTCAAAGGTCTGAAGGTCCAGCTGTTCAACCTGTTATCTATGGATAAGAGTAGGCTATCCCATGAGATAGATCTCGCCGACTCACCGGTTAGGGGGATGCCTAAGTAGGTGGAAGGGAGGGAGCTTCTGGCAATGCCTAGGAGCCTAGATAGATGGGCCTGAACCAAGGCTGGCGTGTTGAAGAAGTAGAGTTTGGATTTTTCCAGATTGAGCAGCATGCCTGATGCATCAGAAAAGTCAGAGAGAATTGAGTTGAGCTTGGTGGCCTCTCTGACCGTGGGAGCACTCATAAGGAGGGTGTCATCGACAAACTGGCTATGCAAGGGCGCCGGATGAAGATTATGGATTGGCAACCCAGCGAGCGTGCCTTCAAGGACCGCCGTCTTTAGATATCGACCTAGGCCTTCTGCCATAATTACAAAGAGGAAAGGGGAGAGAGGGTCACCTTTCCTAATACCCCTGGTGGGACGAAAAGGTTGGGAGGGTGAGCCATTAACAAGGATTCAGAAAAAAGAAGAGGAGGTGAGCTTGAGAATCCAATCAACCCAGTGAATCGAGAAGCCAAAGGATTCCAGAACCGACCTCATATATTGCCAGCTTAACCTGTCAAAAGCTTTTGAGAGATCGAGTTTAATGAACATACCTGGTGTTTTTCTCATATTTAAGGTGTGAATAACCTCATTGGCTAGTATGACACTGTCCATAATTTGTCTCCCGTCCACATAGCCAATTTTCTCATTAGAGATGATAAAAGGCAGGAGCGGTTTGAGGCAATTGGCAATAATCTTTATAATTATTTTGTATATAACATTACATAGGGAGATTGGTCGAAACTGCTTTGGGTGTGTTGCTCATTCCTCCTTGGGGATAAGAGTGATAAAGGTTGCATTTAAGGCAGAAAGAACTTGCCCAGATGATATGGATTCTTCTACTGCCATCCAAACATCTTCCTTGACCATGTCCCAACAATGGTGGAAGAAGTCCGTGGTAAAACCATCAGGACCTGGTGCTTTTCCTGGGGGCATGTCCTTAACAGCCGAGTCTACCTCAGACTGAGTAACAGGCCTCATCAGTGCAATGTTCTGCTCTGAAGTTATCAGCCTTGGTATGCGCTGGGTAACTTTTTGGATAGCCTCCTCCCTGTTTACACTTCTCTCTGTGAGGAGATCTTGATAGAAGGAGTTAATCATATCTTCTATTTGGTCATGTTCTCTAATTGGGATGCCTTGCTCATCCTCCATATGAGAGATGTGATTAATGTATCTGCAGTGTGTCATCACCCTGTGAAATAATTTTGTGTTGCGCTCCCTTTCCTTAAGCCATTGGATCCTGGATTTTTGCCTCCATAGGATTTCTTCTTGCTCTCTACAGGTCTCTAAGTCCGTCTTTAATCGATCCTCTTCCAGCACCAAGTCCCGTGGACGGGATCCTACTATGAAATTTTGCTGGAGCTCTTCAAGTTGACATTCAATTTCCTTTTTCCTGAGGAGAATGTCTCCAAAGGTGGATTTGTTCCATCGCTTTAGGTGCAGTTTGAAATTTTTGAGGCGCTTCTGGAACTTGTACATGTGAGTGCCATGCTCTATTTCGGCCTGGGCCCATCAGGTGTGAGCTAGATGATGAAAATCTGGGTGAGAGAGCCAGAACTTTTCAAAACGGAAGGGTTTGGGCCTAGGGGGGAATCCCGGGTCCATGCGGAAGACTATGGGCCAATGGTCTGACCCTGTTTTTGGCATAATATTTGCTTCCACTGCCTGTTCAATTTCAAGTAGGGCCTCGGTCATTAGAAAGTGATCCAGCCTGCATGCCACATGATGATGCCCTGTTCTCTTATTGGACCATGTAAAGATTCTATTCCGGGTTTCTATATCGACCATGTTTAGTTGTTCTATTAGGGTTTTGAACATTCCGCTGTCCTACTCCAGTCACTTTGATCCGCCTACTTTTTCTTCTAGCATTAGGATCATATTGAAGTCACCTTGAATTATCCAGTTTGGTGATTGTATTAGTGTTTGAATGTAATAAAGGGATTGTATGAATCTTTCCTTGTCTTGATTAGACTATGGGCCATAAACATTTGTTATGACCCCTTCCTTTGAGGTGGCTACATCTTTGAAGAGAGTTGTTAAGGTATCTCTGGTGGAGAAGGGATGAAGCAGTGTGACCGATTGCAAGTTCCAAAGAATGGCCAAACCCCCAGCAGCACCCACTGAGTCCTGGAAGAGGAAATCCCCATTTCTCCAGCTGTTTCGAAAAATATTTTCTACCTCCCTGCCTGCACATTTGGTTTCTTGCAATAATAGGATATCTGGATTCTCTGTTTTAATACATTCTCGGAGGATCCATTGCTTGGACCTTCCATTAAGACCTCTAATGTTACAAGAAATTATCTTCATCATGAGGAGGGTGGAGGGGGGTGGAGGTATCCCTCCGAGAGCCACTGTATTTGACCAGAGTTGATCATTAGGTGCCCTGCTTCCTTGATGAGTTGCTGGGCTAGTTTGCGGCCACACCTTTTGTTTTCCTTGGTGAGTTTTTTGGGCTTGGGATTGGGATCTAGCGAAATGCCCAACATAGCTGTGGAGCCTGCAGAGGAGTTAGTAAACACTTTGTTCACCTTCCTGATTTGTTCTACTGGCATGTGCTGTAGGTATTTTTGATTGAGTGCTTCTTCCAGTTTTTCTAGGTCAATCTCTGCCAGGTCCATTTCATCCATGAGCATATTGGTGTCTTCCTCCCTACCTAATTGTCTAGACTGGGTTGTTCCCTTTGGTTGAGAAGTGTGTGGCCCTTCAGGGCTTTGGCCTTTCTCTTGCGCTAGTGCTTGGAGGGGGTTCTGTGTGTCCTTCTCTGTCGGTTGCTAGTTCAGGGCATCAAAAGAGTTCTTGGATGGGACCTTTGGGACCGATTTCTGGTTCTGCTTTTTTGAGGGAGTCTTTCGCCTGCCTGTAACACTGGTGAATCCGTCTTTCTGCTTAGCTTCAGAGGGTTTTGGTGCTGAGGCGTTCAAGGGGCAATCTCTGAAAAGGTGACCGTGCTTGTGGCACTTCTGGCATCGGAAGGGTATATGTTCATAGTCAATTGTTTGGCTCCAATCATCATCCTGGTATTCCAGTGTGATGGATCCCGACAAAGCTTTCGATATGTCCATGTAGATGCAGATATGGGCATATGAAGTGTACTTTCTTGATCTTGTGGCTTCTGAAGCTTTGACGTACTGCCCCACCATGTTTCCTATGCCCATGAGTATTTATTCCAACTAGAATTCCTGTGGCAAGGAGTACAGCCTGATCCAGACCAGAGCCCTTGTGAAGTCTTCTTGTTCGGGACTAAATCTATCGATCTAGAATATGAGAAATAAGCCCGCTGAGTTGTAAAAATATGGCCCGTTGTCAAATATTCTGTCTTTGTCTTTGATGTTATATAGAATGATTGTGAAAAATCCCTTGGAGCTGAGCTGGACCTCATAATCTCCTTTAGGGTTCCACCATTCCTTAATCTAGCGGGTGAGATCTCTCTCAGTCAGCCAGAGGCCCACGAATTTGCCTATCAGGGCATGTTCCATCATAAACTAGGTGTGTTCCCCCACCCTAGTCGATTTAATATGATACAGAGGAGGTTTTTCCAGTTGGGGGATGCACTTACCTGGCAGCCAGTTTTTGGGCGCTTGTTGGTGGGATGTACTGGGGTCAAGTTCCATTTCTTTGTTACAACTTTTCTCCTGGGTAAAAGGTTGTTCCCTCATATGCTCTAGTGGTTCGAAGGCCGACCTCTTAGCACAGAAGCCGGTTTTGTCACTGGCGACCATGTCGCAGTACGAGGGGGGTTTCCCCACCTCACCTGAGTTCATTACGGGATGTGCAGGGATATTGTGGACTGATTGTTTGCCACGAAGGGTATTGGGTATTCAGTGCTCTGGCGTCAGAGCGCGCATCAGTCGAACACGGGCCGCTGGAGAAACAGAGCGCTAGGGTTATCTCCTTGTTGCAGAGCTCATCCCACTTCCCTAACTTTGTTAAGACAAAAAAATTCTTAGTATGGACACTGACATCCTTTTATATCTAATCAAGCTAACATATGAAGGAGAATAAGAAAAATATGTACCTTATTAACGATGTTTTTCCTTACAAAGTATAAGCTAAGCTTCAATCCTGATCTCCCTAATAGGTCCTGTAGAAAAAAAAAAGATACAATGGACTTCCTATTCTACTGAGATTAGCTCAAATATAGATCTATCTACTGAAGACAAACTCATCTGGAACAAACATAATTTTGAAAGAAATAGGCTAAGCATTGATATATTAATAAGAACAAGTAAAAGTACTTACAATTCTTTGATGAAGGTGTGGCAGCTTCTTCCAGTTCTCCTTGTCCAACCCCTTTTCTCAAGTAATCTACACTCATTGCTTTGATGAAATCTCACTTATGAGATCATAAGTTTCACATCTCCAATGTTTTCTATTCATACCACTTATAGGATCATAAGTTTGGTATCAATCTCTAGTCTCTCCTCCTCCTTTCACCATGAGGAGGCCTCCTTATATAACCTTGGAGAGGCCCAAACACTTGAGAGATATTTGGGATAAGTTGAGGATTCTTCTCCTTTAGTTGAGGATCTTCCCTAAGATCATGCCTTGACCTTCTATTCGAATCCAACCACCTTAAGAAATTGAGGGGATTCTTCCCTATTTTAGCTCAACAAACCAAAACTCTTCTCAGAAAAGGTAGAACTCCCCCAAAAGGGTACACAGATCATTTGAGTGCTCCCCCAAAGAGGTATAGGGAGTGCTATAACTCCCTGACAGTGTGTAGGGGAGAGTTTCTCTCCAAAATCCATTTTTGAGTGGTTTTTCTAGTGGCAAAAGGCTTGTACTCTTTGTCAATTGATTTCTCTTCTTCAAAACTAGTCTTTGAGGTGTCTTAAGTGTCCTTATGATGTCATTAGAGGCATAACATAAGCAAGATGGAAGTATGATGTTTGTGACACTTGCGACACTTGTAGTCAATATGTGACACTTGCGGACAAGATGCAACACTTACAACACTTGTAATGACGACACTTGCGACACTATTGAAGTGGGTAATTTTGATGTGTAATAGATTTCCCTCCAAAGTATGAAGTTAGAAGACGTGATGATTGAAGTAATTTGTAGAATTTTTGAGCAAGGGTATGGATGAAGAGAGGCTGGAAAAATCTGCACACAACCATCAAACAAATATTATGACATGTTTCAAACACAAGGCAAACATACCTATGCTTGAGTGATAAAGACTTTTTAGGTATGGCTGCCGTAAAATACACTGCGGATCCATAATTATATTGACAAAAAGGTATAGCCACTGAAGATACAATGTGGATCTATACTCTTATGACCTAAACTGATCATAGCCATGAGGAATACACAGTGGATATACAATATGAAAATACATAGCCACGACCAATACAAAGTGGATCTATGTAACAGTATATGTGTCATAGTTCAAAAGAACTCCTTCGCAACCTGGGAAAAGTATATATAAGAGTGATAACTCAACCCAGGGTCTTCTTACCAATCCTGATGTAGTACGAATCTAACCATGTGAATAGATGTACTGATGTTGAACATGGAAAAAACCACTTGATTACCGGTCAATGAGGTAAACCGTTAATAAGTGCGAAGGAGATCACCATTGATGTCAATGATTCCTAAGGTACTCTAGTACATTCCAATGAATGTGAATGGATGAGATGAAGTTGAACATTCATCGAATCATCCGATCAGAGGTCAATGATGCAAACCCACTGTCGAATGTGAGGAGGCCTTCCATTGAGGCATACAGGTCCCAAAGTACTAACTGGTTTCTAAGTCTAGTTCCTGGATAATGTGTTGAAGTCGACAGGAATAGGAGGGCCTTGATGTATCCCCCATCAATGACACAAAACTGACATAGAGATGCAATTGGTAGTTCAAATGAACATGGACTAACACATGTATTGAAACAAGATATTTTTTATGGCTAACTCCCAAGGTAGATACTTCCCTTGAAAACTGAGGCACAACAGTAGAAACTTGACATGGACCAAAACTTGATGATGCAGTGGATGATGTGACTTTCGTCAGGTGATCCAAAGGAGTAAAAGAAACTCAAAGGATTATCTCAATGCAGAGGTTCAACAGATTAAAATGCGTAGAAAGACAAAGTTCCGTGTTCAAGGGCAACCGTAAGAGTTATTGGTAGTGTTCTAAAAAACTGCTTGGCTTACTTCTTTCAATTTTTCCCCCATCCAGATAGATGAATACCTCTTTTTTTAATTTAACGAGATAGAGGAGAGTAACACATGCTTGATATAACTCACCTTCGGTAAGTTCCTCTTCCTTTGTTTAACAAACTAGAAGAAGTAAGTGTTCAGTCCCATATGGGCCCTTCAATGTATGATTGTTTAATGAGTCCAGAGAAGGTAAACTCGGTGGTTTTTCATATTTAGAGAGTCTAAAAACAACTTAAAGATCACTCCAGTGTTGTCCTTTTTCATAATTTTATTCTCGCAAGGCCGAAAAATAGATAAATTATCACTCGAAAGACTCCCTTTCAAACCTTTTAATGAGTGGGAAAGGAATCAAGATCACTCAACAATCTTTTCATGTTTAGAGAGTATGAAAAAAGCTCAAAGACAAATCCAAGGGGTTCCTTTTTCATATATCCTTGCAAGTCCAAAAAAATGATAAAAGTCTACTCGATTACTTTCTCATGTTTTTTCGAGCACTAGAAAGAACAAAGACTAATCTTGGTATGCCCCCAGCTTGAAAGATAGTGTCTTAACTCCATAATGATCATGAAAGGTTGGACACATGCCCTCCAAGCTTCAATTCATTCACCGACTTTGAGGTTGTCACCAATTTCTCTACTAGATGGAGAAAAAGAATAAGGGTGGATGAAAAAAAGGTTCAAGAGAGGTGATTGTTTCATTTTTTAATGAGCTTGACATAGGAAAAGAGCTATGCTCAGGGCTTCGGGTTCAATCCCTAGACTTATGTTTCATTTTTTAATGAGATTTCTACAGAGACAAAAACTATGATCAAAGCTTATGTTTCATTTTTTAACGAGCTTGCTACAAAAAAGAGAAACTATGCTCGTCCTCCATTTCATTTTTTAACGATCTTTCTACAGAGAAGAAAAACTATGCCCATGACCTTTGTTTCATTTTTTAATGATATTTCTACAAAGAGAAGAAACTATGCTCGTGGACTCTCCTTGATCATGGATTCCAAGAGAATAACGCTCTAGAAGGACACCATTTCAAGGGTGAAAACTCGGTCATGGATTCCAAGAGATCCTCATTGGATGGAAGAAAATCACTCTGGAAGGAACACAATTCAAGGGTCTCGTCATGGGTAAGGAGATTAGGCTCCAATAGCCCTACCAAAGAGATCACCATGTCAACTACCAGATCCAAATCATCAAAAGTTGAAGTCATGGGAGACAACATAAAGTCAACATTAGGAGGGAAGATAGAGTGTATATCTTCCCAAATTTCTTCACGAGGGGGAAGAAAAAAGGATCGATGATGGTTATCATCCCAAGGTAGCTCGTCAATGCTAAGCATCTACAGAATAGATTCATCAGAAGGAAAAAGTGGGGAAATGTAGTCGATTTCAGACGACAAGGAGTTTAACCATGATGGCATCGAGTAACTGTCGGGTGCCAATAGATGTTGGTCATCCAAAGAGGGAGAAGCAGATTGGAAAACAACGTATGATATTTCAGTTGGACTAAGTGGCATGGTGTCACTTAGCGCATTGAATTCCAAGGTACTAGGTACAATTCAAGGGTTAGATGCTTCCAAAGATTGATAAGTCATGGTCGAAATCATATCGACAGTGGCAATATGATGTGTAGTCAGTGGAAGTGGTGTAGGGAAGGTACCCATAAGGCTAGAATATTTCAGCAAGACAACACCAATGATTTCGTACGTGTTCTTATTATCTCCCAAGAATGGAATATTGTTGGTAGCGGGAGAACGAGTGTCGGGTGTACATAAATCTAACTGATCGATGGTGACAATTTTTCCCTGATGAGGAAATTGTACACATCTAAACACCGATGAGGAAATGACAGTCATAGCATAAAACCAACTTCTTCCAAGTAATAAGTTGTAATCGAGGGGAGCATCGACCACCTTGACATCAACAGTGAGGCTAAAAAAATGACACAAGTAGAGGCTCCCTCATCCAAGATGGTTCAGTGAATTTTTTGATTGTAAACAACAACATCAATTTGGAAAGCAAGTTGGTGGGAGAGTCAAGATGTATAATTGTCCAGGTTAAACATGATATGGTTGGATGAATTAGGATCAACAACGCCAATAGCGGCCAAGAGCATTCTACATTGATTGGGGCAGTGCTGTAGAACTTCTAATGCAGACATAACACATGGTGCTTGAGCCAAATCTTCAACAATGTTGTAGTTCTGGGTGGCATATGAACTAGGATTAAAGGTAGATTTATGGATAGTTCTCTTAGGAGGTCATAAGAGAGAGTCAAACATAGTTTTCTCAATCTGAAGTGGTCCAAATGGAGGACTAACTGATGGAGGACTAACGAAGGATGATGATAGATCCAGTAAAGTGTCGGTACCATTAGTGACTTTTCCTTTGTCAGGTTTAACCAACATGTCATATGTCTTAGAGAAAGTGGTCAAATTAATCCCATTAAACATATAAATATGTGCACTTGTCGAGGCCTCATCATGAGGATGGATAGGACTGCCCCCAAGAGAGGGGGTTTGACCAACCATGGATTATTGCTGTGGAAAAGGCTGAGTAAGCGCATCGAGTTGTGAATTTCCCTGGAAAATTTTGGCCACTTCATCATGATGTGGACAGTCTCTAGTGTAGTGATTGTCACCACAAATGATACATGCGAATTTTAGTTTCCGTTGTGGTTTCTTTTCGGTAGCAGGTGTTTGAGATTGATTTTTTAGTTGTTCATTGTTATTAGTATTTATTTATTTTTTTTTTTCCTTATTCTTACCTCTGAATTGTTGTGAAGAGGAAGATTGAACTGCATTCACCTCATAGATCTAAGTTTGGGGGGAGATAGAGGAGAGTGTGGTCAACTGGGAAGTAGATTGAGTTTTGACAGAACTGATGACATCGTCTGCATGAGATGAGGATGATGACTTGGATGGATTATCATTAACTCAAGCAACATTCGGAAGAAAATCATACAAAGTACCAGATTGTGAATAAACCAAATCTAAGTACTGAGCCCGAGCAATGGTTTCTTCCTCAGTGACTGCGCCACCCATAGTGACATCACAAGTGATCGAGGGTAAAAGTGATTCAGTAAACCACTTTGCCAATAATAGGTCAATAATGATTGCTTTGATCATCCTTCGTAATCGTATCCACTCATTAATATGGTCAGAGATATGCATAGAGTCAGTTTTATGAAGGGAGGTCAAGAGTTAAGTACCCGTCTCATGGTGAATAGGTAGTTGAAAGTGCATGAGGAAAGACATGGCAAGGGCGTTGAAATCATGAAAAGAAGCACATGGTAGTTCAATATACCACTTTGTTGTAGATCCCGTAAGTGTTCGCTGGAAAAGACGCAAACGTATAGAATCATACATAAGGAAGTTTGATGAACACCAGAAATGGAAAGTCATCTCATGGTTATTTGGATCTTCTCCAGATTTTCCGTCAAATTTCAGAATATCATAAGGAAGTTTAGCTGAAATAACTGGCCAAACCAGTGAATGAAAAGTAGGATCATTGGTTAACCGAGACAAGTCTGGGAGATCCAGAGTCACAAGGAAAGGTAGATGTCGGTTAATTTACGGATGATAATTTTGTGGCATAGGAACACCATTAGGACCATAAACTGGGTTAAGTGGATAATTGTAACCAGTAGGTCCTCCTACATATGGTTGTTACTGACTAGGATAAACAGGATTCGATGATGGTTGAAAAACATTTGCATAACCTGGTGGGTTTTGCGCATTATAAGCTGGGTGATTTGCTTTCCCATAAGGAGGATAAACATTTTTACCTTGAGAAGGGTAAGAAGTAGATCCTGGAGGAAGATACACATTAGGGGGAGGATAAACATTAGACCCTTGGGGAGGATAAGGTTGTTTTCCTTGAGGACTCCAGGTGGTGTTTGGGATGTCTTGATAAGCTTGTCCATAAGATGGTCCAAAAGGAACAGGATTTGATACTCCTCCTTATGGTTTATGATATGAGTGCCCCCCAACGTGGGGTTGGGTAAATGTTCCTCCCGAAGATACTCCCCAATATTGTGAAGGGTTTCTAGCAAACGAAGGTTGCCTCCCTACCAGCGATGGATTAACGACCGAGGTATGAATAGCAAAGGGAGGTTTCCCTCTAGGAGGAACATGAAAAGGTGGCTATCCCCCGAGGGGGGTATGCCCACCATAGAATGGTGGTCTTCCAGGAGGGATACGTCTGCTAGATGGTGTTTTCCCTCCAGTAGATTGTATTTGGCTGGCAAGGGTCTACATTCTCTGTTGCAAAGATGTGCCAGCAATATCATGCGGAACATGTGGAGTTGTAGAGTGAAAGTTTGTAAAAGTGGGGGTAGGGATCGAAGTGCCTTGGGAATGAGTAGAGGTGATGATTCTAGCATTAGGATGGAATTGTGTTGACGTAGCAGTAGGGTTAATGACCTGATCGATGGGGTGATTCATAGTTTTACCGGATGGTCTTGTTTCAATAGGAGGGTCATGAGGATGAAATGGTTGTCGAATGGATTCAAAATGCTCATAGATATTGCGTCCTGATGAAGTCCTCCATACATAATGAGAAAGTGTGGGATTGGTATCTATTGCAGTGGTAGGATGAATAGGAGTCCTATACTCATCACCAAATATTGGTTCTATGGATCCCATATATGTTTCGGTAAAATCTCTCTCAGGTAATTGTGGGACCTCTTCATCTATGACGTTCCCAAGGGATTTTAAACAAAGAAAAAATGGTTCAAGAGGGGTTACCAACACATATGTAGTGCAAGGAGTGGGATTCTCAACCGTAACCAAAGTTCCTTCTGGATTGTCTAATGGAGGAGTAACAACACTCCCAGTGCCAGATTGTTTTTCTACCTCTCTATGGTAGTTGTCTTCTGGAGGGTTAGGAGGTAAGGGTTGGTAGCCTTCCAGAGGCATCCCTTGCATCCTACGCGATCAATGAAGAATTTTACTGTCTATAGGCTCAATTTTGGAGAATAACAAAACATCCTGAAAATTTAGGGCCAACTAATGAAAAGAAACAATATACACTAATAAAATCTAGGAATCAAAACCAAGAAAACAAAACTTATCTCGATGATTGCACTAGTTGGTGATGAAATCCAACATCGCGTGATCAAGTCAAGAAGGGGCTAGGATATGGTGGAACAGTTACAATGGCGACCTGCTTAATAGACTTTCACCTTGGTGCAAGCTTCCACGCAGTAATTATGGATTTACCCTCCAAGGAGCCCGAGTGAGTTTGACCAATGTTTGTTCTAGGTAAAACAAAGACTTCCCTTCAGCGTCACCTTGTGTAAGTACCTAAATATTATGGAAACTAAGGACACCAAGTTGTAGTCAGCCCCTGGGAGAGTAATGTCAACAGTCCCATCCAAATGTATGGGCAGGATAACAAGTCTGAAATCAACTCGAGAGGCTCCCACACATAATTGTGGGTATACCCTCAAGTGACCCCCAATATACGATCCGACCACTACAAACAGTTGAACCATGGAGGGATAATCTCCATAATTCTCTCGAATGCGACCTCGTGCATAACCCCTGTGTGAGAGGGGGATCCCAGAAAGCCTATAAGAAAATTGGATTTGACTCTCCCATCTCAGAATGCTAATGTTTGTTTTCAAAAACTTTGGAGAGTTGCACTCACAGCCTAATCCAAAGTACTAGTCCTAGTCTAATGTTGGTGGAAGATCCTAAAAACAAAATGTTCTATATAATTTTTAATTAGCGTTCATTTTGGAGCTGTTATTTACTCAAAGGGTGTATGACAATGAAACTGATGGTATGATGAATCAATTCCCAAAAAATGCACAAGAAAATGATAAGCAGTCTTGTCTTTCGATGAATGTCTATTTAAGGGAAAAAGAGAAAGTTGTTTTCACTATAAAACACTAAGATGCAATATCCACGTACAATTGTTTCTCAATCAAATCCAATGTAATGCTAAGAAATTTCAAAAATGCCTTCTAATATCCAAACCAATTACTGAAATATGTCATTTTTATGATATGTGAATGATAATCAGACGTAAGACTTCTAATGTTAATCAAACTTCAGGATTTAAACAATCAAAAGCAAACCTCACACAAACAAAAATACACTCTCGTCGTGAATAAACAAGAAAGACAAAGATAACCAAATTTGAAAACAAGAACCAAAAACCTCAAACAAAAGAGAAATGATGGAAAAATGACCTCAAAGATCAAATGGAAAGGTTCATAGACCTTTGGATTTCCTCACAAAAGATTCCACTCAGTCAGATAAATGAGGAGAAAACAACAAGTTAACTCTGGATCAGCAGAGACAAAGAGTGACTTCAAGGAAAGGAAATAAAATGTCAAGTTTCCAAACAAGAAGAGATCAATTCTTAGAAAACAGGGTGTTGAAGGCCAAGACTAACATGGTCTGAGAGTATGAGACTCTGAGCAAGTGAAAAAGGAAAAAAATGAACTCATAAATTGAAAACCTAGACGATTTTTCACAGAAAATGGGGTAGCACTCTATTGTAATGAGAACTAGAGTGTTACAATGCTCTATGTAAGACCACCAAGGAGTGTTAATGCTCTAATAGCAAGGGTAGGGGAGCGCTCTGCTTCAAAAGTTCATAAAAATGCCCAGAAACTCAAAAAATCAAGCAAACTCAGCCAATCAAATTGAATATGATGAAATCAAGAGCCAATTAATCAGATATTAGAATAAAAAAGACAATATGTAGAAGGTCAAATGATGATCAAAAGCCAAGACATGACCTAGGAAAGGAAACAAAAAATAGAGCTCCTCCCCAGTGGAGTCGCCAATTTCTGTTACAGGTGAATCCTCCTACAGACAAGAGGATTCCCTTTTGATCTCTAGAATCCTAAGGCCAAGATAAGAAAGTGCTTAACAAGGACACTAACATCCTTTTAGATATAATCAAGCTAACATACAAAGGAGAAGAAGAAATATATGTACCTTATTAATGATGTTTGTCCTTGCAAATTACAGGCTGAGCTTTGATACTGAGCTCCCTGATAGGTCCTATAGAACAAACAAAGATACAATGGACTTCCTATTCTACCGATATTAGCTCAAATATAGATTTATCTACCGAACACAAATTCATGTGGAACAAACATAAGTTTGAAATAAACATGCCAAGCATTGATATATTGATAAGAACAAGTAAAAGTACTTACAATCCTTTGATGAAGGTGCAACAGCTTCTTCCAGTTCTCCTTGTCCAACCCCTTTTCTCAAGTAATCTACACTAATTTTGTTGATGAAATCTCACTTATGAGATCATAAGTTTCACATCTCCAATCTTTTCTGTTCATACCACTTATAGGGTCTTAAGTTTGGTATCAATCTCTAGTCTCTCCTCCTCCTTTCACCATGAGGAGGCCTCCTTATATAACCTTGGAGAGGCCCAACCACTTGAGATATATTTGGGATAAGTTGAGGATTCTTCTCCTTTAGTTGAGGATCTTCCCTAAGATCATTCCTTGACCTTCTATTCGAATCCAACCATCTTCAGAAATTGAGGGGATTCTTCCTTGTTTTAGCTCAACAAACAAAAAATCTTCTCAGAAAAGGTAGAACTCCCCCAAAAGGGTACACAGAGCATTTGAGCACTCCCCCAAAGAGGCCCATGGAGCACTAGCACTCCCAGACAATGGGTAGGGGAGCGTTTCCCTCCAAAATCGATTTTTGAGTGGTTTTTCCAGTGGAAAAAGGCTTGTACTCTTTGTCAACTGATTTCTCTTCTTCAAAACTAGTCTTTGAGGGGTCTTATGTATCCTTATGATGTTGTTAGAGGCACAACATAGTAAATATGGAAGTATGATGTTTGTGACACTTGCGACACTTGTGGTCAAAATGTGACACTTACAACACTTGTAATGACGACAGTTGCGACACTATTGAACTGGCTACTTTTTATGTGTAACAGTTAATAATCCCAATAAGTGTGATCATGGAACCTAAAGTTATTTGAGGATAAAGACGATGAAGGACAATGCAAATTCATGTAACACACTCATAGATGGATATTCCTCTTCATGTCATTTCTAATTATAGGTGGTGAACCATGTGGTTCCTCATGGTTAAGGAGATGTGACCTCATGAAGTTGGAAGCCCCGAAGAATGGTTAATAAGCCCCTAAATAGTTACAAGTATTGAATTAAAGGGTAAAGTGTTTGTAATAAGAAAGTATAGGTCGACCCTAAATTTAAGGAAAAAGTCACTTGGAAAAGTATAAATACACCCCAAGGAGCCTCTCATTTGAAGATTGATGTGCATAAGTTTATTGAATATCTTCTATGTGAGAAAGTGATCTATTGGCAAATTTGAGACAAAAAATCTAAGGTAAGGAAGAAGTGTGGAGGAGAATGTTTCCAGATTATAGGTGTGTGAAGGTTTTTCCGAGAAAACCATAATTTATCTGACCCCAGTGGGTCAGGCTATTGGTATCCCATGAGGCACCCCTGTGAGTTGTACACCCTAGTCACACAAGGCTCTGCTAATTGACTAATCTCTAACTAGTGAGGCTAAGGCAAAATTGAGAGAAATGTTTTTTCCAAGTTGTTGAAATTTTGACGAAGGTATGTTGATGCACTAGGTGTGATAGAAATTTACATGTATTTTCATATGTATGTTTTGAAGGTTAAACATTGGTGATTTTATTCTTGAGGCATGTCTTTGGTATATTGTTGAGGCATTGGAACATGCTTGAAGCACATATTTGGTGAATGTTTTTAGGCACATCTTTGAAACATGTATGAGGTAAATTTCTTTGTGATTTTGGTGCATGTTGAGACACATCTTGGTGATGTTATGGTACATTGTTTATAGCATATATTTTGGTATTTTGTTGAGGAATGGTACATGGTTGAGGCACAAATTTTGGTACATATATTTGGCATATGCTTGAGGTATATGGTTGGTTGCATATCATTGATGTTTCTGTTACTGGTTGAGGAACATGGTTGAGGCACAAATTTTGGTACATATATTTGGCACATGCTTGAGGTATATGGTTGGTTGCATATCATTGATGTTTTGTAATGACCCTTTTCTTATTACTGTGAATAATTTCATAAATAATCCTAAACATTAGCTAAATTATAATTAATTATTATATAACCTTAACTGATTACAAGTTATTAAT
>JASDQU011507935.1:0-22718 GCA_032191745.1 Picea mariana
TTCCAAAAAAAATATCATTTGAATATTTGAATTGTGGAGTATCTTTGGATTCCCTTCCAGCAAAATGTTTCAAGTCACAAGCTTGGAAGTAAATCCCACAATGTTTCCTCCTCATGAGAAGGGGCCACTTCAATAAAAATATTATTTATTTTCTTGTTGTTTTAGAATATTCCCATAGCAAATGGGTATAGGGACCAGAGATAAATAAATTATTTATAGATTTTGAGTGAAGCAAGAACAATGCAAAATATTATTTATTTTCTTGTTGTTTTAGAGTATTCCCACTCATGTCTACTATATTATCATAGCAAATGGGTATAGGGACAAGAGATAAATAAATTATTTATAGATTTTGAGTGAAGCAAGAACAATGCACATTGGAATGGATCATGAAACCCGTGCTTACAAATATTATTGAGCCATTATTGGTTATTCAAAACATTTCTCTACACTCTTTTATATTCCTATATTTGTGTGATCGAGAATGATTTTGATTTTGTATGCATGA
Organism: Picea mariana; assembly: GCA_032191745.1. Lineage (NCBI taxonomy): Eukaryota > Viridiplantae > Streptophyta > Pinopsida > Pinales > Pinaceae > Picea > Picea mariana. Next base: position 509 of record JASDQU011507935.1, read on the forward strand.
GATACAATGTACTCCCTTGGTCTTTCCTTAAACTATTTAAGGATGTCCAAATTGTTTTTAACTAATTCTTTTTTTAACAAATTCAACTAAATATTATAATTATAAAGTATATTAAATGGAAATGTTTTTAACAAACTTCAACTAAATATTATAATTATAAAGTATATTAAATGGAATATATGTATGTGTAGGTTAATTTGTTAATTGGTTTAAGAATGTCTAAAATATTTTTATCTAATTTATTTTTCTTTATTCCAACTAAATATTATGATACATATTAAATGGAATATATGTATATGTAGATTAATAAATATTATGATGCATATTAAATGGAATATATGTATTTTTAAGTTAATTTGTTAATTAATTTCAACTAAATATTATAATTATAAAGTATATTAAATGGAATATATGTATATGTAGATTAATAAATATTATGATGCATATTAAATGGAATATATGTGTGTATAAGTTAATTTGTTAATTGTGAAGGTGTTTCCCTTTTCTCTAAATCCTTGTTGGGTATCTTTAATATCCTCCAATTATGTATGCTATATTGGGATTGATTTATTGTAAACCTTACAATAGATAATCACTTTGAGAAATAATATGGCTGCGTACAAAACCGAATTGAATCGATGACTCTTCACATTTATTTTTTCTTCTACAAATGAGATCACTGAGCGAATAGATTGTAGAGATTATAGTTTAAGTGATTTTATTCTAGCTTACATTCCTCTCATATTGTCCTTTTAATATTTATTTTTATCATAAATTTGAATTTGAGTCATAAGATTTCTCCTATCAGTGAGATGGTGTGAATATGTTAGACACATAATTTTTGGGATTGTATTACTGTAATAATTATGTGAATATGAAAAATCCTAAGTGATAAGAAGAGTCATATGTTTAAGAAAACAAATGGTCAAAATCATATACACCTTTCATATGAATGTAATACACATCAATAGATTTATGTTTTCTGTCAATGTGTGGCCTGGTATCAGAGCAGGGATAACTCCATGATTCCATTCCTTGGCGTTTTTCTTTCCCTCGGTGTACAAAAATACCCTCTTGTCGGTCACTCTGCCCTGTAGCGCTCTGGTTTATTATTTGCCCTCTTCCCTCTGTCTTTGTACGTTCTAAGTTTTAGTTTAGCACATCTCTATCGATCCAACCACGTAGTTTGCAAAACCCTAATTTTCAAAACCCTAGCTAGTGGAAACCGGAATGGTATCGCCCCTCAGTTTAGCACATCTCTATCGCTCCAACCACGTAGTTTGCAAAACCCTAATTTTCAAAACCTTAGCTAGTGAAAACCGGAATGGTATCGCCCATCAGTTTAGCACATCTCTATCGCTCCAACCACGTAGTTTGCAAAACCCTAATTTTCAAAACCCTAGCTAGTGGAAACCGGAATGGTAACGCCCCTCACAAGCATTCCTCCATTCGAATGCACTAGTCTCACGTAGCCCCCGTCGACTGCATTAGTCTCACTAAACGATGGAGAATGGAATGGTATCGACCATCCGACTGCACTAGTCTCACGTTGCTCGCATGTTTCCCAACCGACTGCACCTCTGTTTCACCATTCGATTGCTCACTCGTCACCTATACACGCCCTCGACTTAGCACAGACTAGATCTGACCTCCCCTCGCATGCTTAAGCACACCAATGGCGTAAACCCTAGCAATAAACCAATGGCATAAACAGTCGCATGCTTAAGCAAGGGAGGAACCCGATAATCCTCCATAACCTAATGGCCATCTCTGGCCATCTCTCCAGTAAGCGTCTGCCATTGACTTCCGACAAACTAGTATCACAACTGAAGCCTTTGGGGAATAAGCCAAAATAGAAAGCGAATTACAATCAGCTTAGGCCACAAAGAAGAACCTCTAAATCCTCTAGTTGACAGTATATGTAAAATTTGAGGCGGTTGAGTCAAATATGTAAAGAAACTTTGAAGTGAGCTTAAAGCCCTAGCCCTACGTTGCCTTCTATAACTTTTCCACTGTATCTCTTTGTTCCAGGTCGGATTTTTATTTGTGCTCTGAAATATTTGAAGGTTATCCAAGGAATGTTCATAGAGAGCTCCTCTTGGGCCTCTCACACTCTTTGCTAGTGTGGTAACGAGGTAAATGTGTTGCTTGTTAGTTCTCTTTCCGTTTTCATTTGGCTAAATTTCGACGACGTGCAGAGTGATTACATTCATGATCTGAAGAACAAGAGCATTGTCGTGTATATATTGGAATTTTAGAGCTATTTCCCACCTCGACAAGCATTTTATTGCAGAGATTATTGTTTTTGCTGAAATTTTGAAAAATGCATTCTATTGTATCAGCAAGAGAATCTGTCTTTGGGGCTTCTAGTACTCCAAATTTTGGGAATTCAAGTAATCATTTCTTTGGTTTTGAAATCATTTCCTTAGATGGATAACAGAGAGGCAGTAAGGGAAGACGTAGAAAGAAGAAGCTTAGAGGTAGGGTTTGGCATAATTCTAGTGAAAAATCCAATCTTCAATGTATTTGTTGTGTAAAGAATGGATCATATGAAGTTACTCAATGCAAGTTTTATGGGAGAAGTTAAAAGAAACATAGACAAAATTTTGGAACCAACTAAAGGTAAAGCATCTATTCATTAAGTTGTTTCTCATTGCAATATAGGAGTAACTGAAGATTTGTTTAACACTTCATTTGTTTCTTGGGGACATGCATGGCTCTTGGCACATGAAATTTCAAAGAGTCTTTTTAGAAGACTTCGATGGCAATGTAGATGGCATAGTGTATTTTGTAGACTCAAACCTTTAGGAGTGGGCACCATCGGGCTTAAGTTTCATGGACTCCCATATTTTCTTCTGCATAATGTACTCTATATTCCTAAGTTGCAAAGGAACTTGTTGTCCCTTGTGCACATCCAACAACAAGGCCACTATGTCCGTATGTTTGGTGGAAAAGTTGAAATAAGGAAGGATTTTGACAACATGGTTGTCATGACCAAAATGGAAGATGGAAGATTGTTGATGCTGAATGGGACGTCTTCCCATACACAAATGTTGCATACCTCTCTCATCATGGTGAAGGTATAATGTCATCTAGTCTTTTGTTGCATGCTAGATTTAGCCATATTAATTATGACACTCTCTGTTTGTTGAGAAATAATGGTGTTTCTATTTTTCCTATTATTCATTGGAAATTGAAGCAATGTAATGTTTGTATCCTTGGAAAACATAGAAAACAACCATTTCTTGACTCTACTTCTAGAGCATGTAGAAAACTTGAACTCATTCATTCTTATTTGTGTGGCCCTATGCATGTTCCTTATGCAAATGGAAAAAATATATCATGACTTTTATTAATGATTACACTGATAATGGAAGGGAATATACATATAATGAATTTGAAAGCTACTTTCACCAATGTGGGATCAAACATCAAATCTTGGTTCCATACAATCTCTAACAGAACGAATGAACATGGAACTCCTAAATATGGTTCATTCCATGATGTTTTTCAAGAATGTTAAATTGATGTTTTGGGCTAATGTAGTTCTATATGCAATTTATGAGATACAATGGCAATAAAATATCAAAGGAAAAATAAAGAATATAAATAGAAAAATAAATAAGCAAGAAAATAAATGAATGAATGAATTAAACTAAAAGAACATTACCTGGGTTCAATCCTAGAAGAGAGAGTGGGGATCCAAGTTTGTTTGATATTCCAACCATCGTCTTTGTTGAGGTTGTTCGGTAACTTTTCAATTTCGATGGCTTCCCTAAACTTTTTGTTGTGATAGGGATCCACCTTTGCTATGATTTTGGCTTCCTCAATACAAATATGGTGTTTAGATTTTTTTGAGTTTTTAGCTAAAGCATAGGGGTGAGTGTGATTATTATTAACATTAATGGCATGTTCCCCAATCCTAACCCTGAAGGAATGACCATTTTCTCCTATGTATTGTTTTCCATAGGAGCACAAGATCATGTAGACACCTTTCTGATTAATGGGATCCATAGGATCTTTAATGGACTTGAGGGAGTTTATGATAGTGTTGATAGGTTTGAAAGATGCCCCAATCTTCTTCTTCCTCAAAATTATAGCTAGGCTATTTGTTGTTCCTCGTATGTAAGGTAAGAAATATTTGGAAAGATCATTATTAGTGTGCTCCTTATATCTAGGACTGTTTTAGCATTCTGAAAGGCCCTACTGCATTTTTGTTCCTTATAACCATTTTCCTTGAAGACATTAATGAGATGAGTTTTTTCTTCCTCAAAAAGATCTTTATCGAAGATTCTCATTGCTCTTGTGGCTATCGTGTTTAGAACCCCAATTTCCTATGCAGGGTGATGGTGGGATTCAACATGAAGGTATTGTTCAATGTTCGTCTTTTTGTAATAAACCTGGTGAGCCATGTATCCATCTAATAATTTTGTGACACAAACATCAAGAAAAGGTAGGATACCCTCATCCTTAACTTCCATGGTAAATTTTGTGTGTTCAAACTATTTTTTAAGGTGGTCAATAAATTTATCTAATCTATCAAGCCCATGGGGACATATAACAAAGGTATCGTCCACAAACCTATTCCAATGTTTAGGTTGAAAGGGAGAAGAAAAGAGATATTTACTTTCAAAATCCTCCATGAAAAAATTGGCCATGATTGGAGAAAGGGGGGATCCCATGGCTACCCCACAAGTTTGTTTGTATATATCACATTGGAAGCTATAAAATGTGAATCTCAAACAAATTTCTACTAACTTATTAGTATCTTGGTCTGTGATCTTATGGATAACGTTCATGGCTCCGTATATAGGAATTTTAGTGAAGAGGGAAACCACGTCAAAGCTTATGAGAATGTCATTGGTGTCAATTTTGATCCCTTTAATCTTATTGACAAAGAAGGTGGAGTCTTTAACAAAGGAGATAGTATTAACAACTAATGGTTTGAGTTTATGAGCTAGGTACTTAGCAAGTTGATAAGTTGGACTACCTATTGTATTGACAATAGGTCTAAACAGGGCCCCTTGCTTATGATTTATCTTGAACTCAACACCATAAATTTTACTAGATAGATTTTGCTTTAAAAATTTCAATCTCTTTATGTTGAGTATCTCATGAAATTTATGGATACACACTAATTTCCAAACCACTAAAAACCACTCAAACTCTAATTATGTACACTCCAAAGAAAAAATAAATTAGATATTTTCTATTTTCTCAATTATTTTTTTGCTAGTTCAAAACATAAATAAAATAAAAAAGAAAAAGACTTATAAAAATCACCTAAGTAGAGTTAGCTTGGACTATGGAAATTCCATTCTTATAGACTCTCCCTAATTTGTTAGCTATTAATTATTCTAGCTATTAATTATTCTCACTGTAGTTTTTTCATCTAGTCATTATTTTTTTTATAAATAAATGTGATAAAATTATATTAATGACCAACAAAACATGAAAAAAAACAAAAATTACAATATTGGGCATACCTTTTAGTTTGCTTCGAGGATCCCAAATATCTAAGCTCACGAAACAAGGAAATTCTAGATTATCACATTTACAATGAGATTTCTCACTAATAAAATAGTTATAAACCAAACCTATTGGAAACTAGTTATACTCTATGTACCATGATCAAATAAACAATCTTAGAGATTACTTTCACTAGATACAATATTTACCATCATGAAAATTGAGAGAAAGAGTAAAAAATTGTAGATGTGCTACACGTCAAGAGTATTGCTTCGGTGTTCCTAGTGAACAAAGCATGGCTCTTGATAATTAAGAGCCATTTATTATAAATCAACATGCATGTAATACCTAAGACGAAAATTTTCTAACCTCCAAATTTTCCTTGAACCCTAAGCTAGATCAATTCTAATAATAAAGAATATGAAACCATGTTAGATGATCTTCTAATGTGATTGGAATGAATGAGAATGGAGGATAAATTCAAATCCTAATAATAAAGAATATGAAACCATGTTAGATGATCTTCTAATGTGATTGGAATGAATGAGAATGGAGGATAAATTCAAATCTTTGATGATTTGAAGAGAGGATAATAAACACCAATGGAAAATGCCTTTCTAATCCCCTCGTCCATGTATACTATGTTATAACTTTTTAATAAAGATTTGAGAGACGTTTTCAATTTCCTAAGAGATAATTTGTATGTTAGGAGCTAATTGGAGACTATATTGAAGGGATAAGATTTGAACATTATTTTTTTTTTTTTAAATATGTCAAGATAAAAAATGGATTACAATTTATTTTGTCATTTTTTTTTTGTGCTTTATGGGGTGGACAATATTTTTAGGTCAAAATTTGGATAAAATATCATAGTATATTTTCCATGTTGTTGACCTTGATAATAAATTTTTAATATCCAAATATCACCTCAATTGAAATATGTATGTGAAAGTTATTCCCTCAAGTTGACAGTTGCTTTCACCACTACAGTACCAAGTGGAATTCACATCCACTCCTATGATTCACAATGATATGTGGAGCTAGCCACATATGGTCTTTCAAGAAGATTATAGATGGTCCAAAACCCTAACCTTAATTGAAAGTTGTGTAATGTAAAAATCCTATCTTGGATGCCAAACAAGCACAATTATTGACTATATTGCAACTTTTGAGGAATTATCAACCTATCTTATTCATTTTTTAAAGGATGTTTGATTAGTGGTCTCAAAGAAGCAATTAGAGCACACATCATGATGCAATGTCCAACCACATGGTTGGAATATTGCAAAAGAGATAAAGAAGACATGATGGCGATCAATGCCCAAACCAAAATACCTTCATTTACTCCTCACACTATCCATCCCATGGAAACTACCCCCAACCTCTCCAACTCTCAACCATTGAGAATCCAAAATTTGTCTCAAGAAGAGATGGTAGAACACCAATGCCTCAAAATTTGCTATAATTTTGATGAGTAGTATTTCAAAGAGCACAAATGTAAAGAATATAAATTATTCAAATGGATGTATCCTCACAAGACCAATTAGAAGACTTCTTACGTAAGGAAACTCCTAAACCAGAACTAGAAGACACCACACTTCCCACAAATGATGAAAACACCTTGCAAAGAACCCGAAATTTCTCTCCATTCCTTATCGGGTTTCTCGACACCCCAAACCTTGAAGTTCCTTGGTTACATCAGGCACCAAAAAAGTCATTATATTGATTGACAATGACAACACCGACAATTTTATTCATAGGAGAGTGGTTGGATAAACCCATTGTTATGTATGTCTTGTACCAAATTTTCAAATTATGATAACCAATGGTGGTACAATGAAATGTAGTGGCCAATGTAAAAATGTGAAAATCCAAATGGAAGAGTATCATCTCAAAAATCACATGTTTGTTATTGAAATGGGTGATTATGATGTAGTTCTTAGGGGAGAATGGTTACACACTTTGGGACCTATCATAACGGATTTCAAATATTTATGCATGATATTCACTAAGGAAGGGCACTAACATATCCTCGAGGGGCTTACATCTAGTTCCCTTGAAATTATCAAATCCCATAATATAGATGAGTTATTGAATAAATGAAACTCAATCATTATTTCACAGTTTTATGCCATACAAGTAGTGGGCGCACCCCCACAAGAGATTCACCTTGATTTGCATTTTTTCCTCTCTAAATATCAACATGTATTTGAAACACCCAAAGGTTTACCACATTCACGTGGGGAGCATGACTATGGTATTTTGTTGACTCCAGGTAGTCTACTACCCAATATGTGTCCTTATAGGCACCATTTTGCATAGAAGAATAAAATAGAAAAGATCATTCAAGAATTTTTGGAGGCTGGATTCATATGCCTCAGTACTATCCCTTACTCATCATCGGTGTTCATGGTATTAAAAAAGGAAGGAAATTGGGTCACGTGTCCTAATTTTTGGGCTCTAAATAAGCTAACCATCAAGAACAAGTTCACCATCCCAGTTAGTGATATCTCTTGGATGAAATTCAATGAGTCAATATTTTCACTAAACTTGACATTTGCTTCAGATATTACCAAATAAGGATGAAATAGGAAGATATCCCCCAGACAACTTTCTGCACACATGAAGGTGTTGAACTTATGCTTATATTGAGCAGATGAAATCAATAAGATATTTTTTACTTTAATTGAGAATTTGGAAATCATTGATTAACTTTAAAATAGTAAATACATGTAAACTCAAATCACGATACACGGAGTTTAACTTGGAAATCCTTAGGGAGAAAACCACAAATAATTATCTTCATAAATTTTTGTAGGCACCAACCTATTGTTACAAATATTGTAGGAAACAACCTACTGGAGACACCAATATCCTTAGTTGAGCACCAAATCAGTAAGATATTGTGCAGCCACCAACCTTCTAGAGACAACAATCTTCTTAGTTGATCACCAACTCAACAAGAAATTGTGTAGGAACCAACCTACTGGAGACACCCATCTCCTCAGCTAAGCACCAAATCAATAATACTTGTATAGGCACCAACCTAAGATATTCATACACAAATACTTCTGACTTCACCTGCATGCTTCATACTTCATGCATTTCACAACATCATCATACCCTTATCTTTCATTCTCCAACACCTCTATTTGCTTCATACCCCAGATATAGATTCAAACCCTAGTCAGATTTATCCTTCATTCCCTAGAGAACCTCGTAGCATCATTCCCATAATATAATCCCAGACTACAACATCACAACCTCAAAACAACCCACTTTTCAACATCATAGAAATTCGTACTTCATGGTATGCCCTTAAAAACTCCAATAAAACTCCTCTTGCACATATTTAGATCCCAAGAATACTCTCCAACTTCTCTTGTGCATCTCAGATATATTCTATGCACCTCATACTTGATTTTCTTTCTTATATTCTCTTCAAATGTGCACATATATCCTATATTTATAGTGTTATGTGCTCACTTTTAGGGATTACTTATAAAGACTCATTGGGATGACTTGAACATTTTGGTTAGGTTGTATGAAAAACAAAATCATGTCTCCTCATTCCTAAGGAGTTAGAGGGAGTGTCATATACCATTGGAAAGTTCTCAAAATAATATTTCTAACCATATAGCCTATGATTACAATTGAACTAGGTATTTAGAGTAAAAATGCCTTCAAATATAGGGTATCCAAATTGAGCATCAAAAATCCAAAAATGATATTTTCAACAATCTCCATCTTGCAATCTTTATATCTTGGACACATGTAGTCTCCCCCTATATTTGACATCAATGACAACAATATTTCCAACAATATGCTCCTTTTTCATTGATGCCAACCCTTAGTCAATTCTTATACTCCCTCTGTCTCCAACTTTCCTTATGTCTGTAATTCTTCCTCTATCTGCAGCTTCTCTCCCTTTGACATCAATGGAAAAGGGTTGATCCCCTTAAGCTTGTGCTTCCATTTACTGGCGATATGATAAGGATATTACTCCCATACAAAAAAATTCTCCTTTGACTTCATCGAGAACATATATATTTCTCGGGGTTATGTTTGCATTTGCCACTAATCTTGTTGAACCTTATTTCCTTATTTCACATCCTTTAGAATGAAATGTGAGCTTGTAACCTTGATCACGCAGTTGACTAACGCTTAGAATATTGTGTTGTAACCCTTCAACATATGAGACATTTTGGGTTTTAGTCTTTCCATTATCAAGACTAATAGTACCTTTTCCAACTATCCTTGCAGAAGCATTATCCCCAAAGGTAACATTGCCTCCCTTTTCTTCCTTTAGGGTGAATTTTTTTTTCCGATTCCCTTTCATGTGTTTTGAATATCCACTATCAATGTACCATTGACTTCCTTTGTCTTGAGCATACATTGAAATTCCAAGTTCTTCCTTCTATGCTTCTTCTTGCTTCCTTTTCCACACCATGTTTATTATTCTCCATGCTTGTTAAGAACATCTTCTTCCATGTTTTGTTTAGGAGACTTTATTGTGTTGCTTCTATAGTCACATGTTATGTTTCCATAGTTATTCAACTTTTAACATTTCGTATTGTAATCAATTAGGGGAGCAAATGAATTGTAGTTTATATCAACAAACTCATGAGAACTTTTAGTTTTGCTGGTCATATAATCATCCTATGATTTTTTATAAGAACCTCTATTTCTATATATCACTTGATCACTTCTTGCTTAAGCTCTACAATCTATTGCTTTATGAGAAAAAATATTGCAAGAAAAACAATAACCAAGAAAGATATTTTGATACTCGGTTGTGAAAGGTCTTCTTGGTAGAATGACTCTTCTAAACTCATTCTTGTGAGACGAATCATATTTATGTTGGTCATCATTTCCTCTCCTGCAATTTTTTTCATAGTTAATGGAGCCTTTGAGAGTATTGGCATAAATTTTAGTCTTTTCTTCATTTTCCTTTTTTTATGGCTTTGTGACCTTAGTGATTACATCTCCCTCGGGGGTATTTTGTTTTTCGTCGTAGCCAAGACCTATCTTGATATATGGTGACCTTTGGAAATTGAGAATATTTTTTAATATTACAGTACTCTTTCCAAACTTCAAGCTTCTATTCAATTGATCAGTTGTTTTCTCTAGTTCCTTTCTTAAGGAAACTATTCCATCTTCTATCTTTTTTCTATTTTCTTCTTTTTCTTTCAATTGGCTTCTCACCAATTCTTATATCTTTGTTTCCTCTTCTAGTTGAGTCTTCAGGATGATAACTATTTTTTCTATTTTTTCAAGATCGTGATCCTTTTTTTCATATTTATGCAAATTCTCTTTCTTCTTTTTATTCTGTTACAAGCATAGGGTAAAAAACAACAAACGGAAATGACTACAGAAATCAAATCTAATCTCATGTATGCTATATAAAAAAATATGCTAACAAGACAATATAAAGATCCTACCTCATCCAGAGGTTCGATGGAGTCCACTGTTGAGCACTTGAATCAAAGAAATATACCTACAACTTGTCCTCAACAACCAAGATACACAAGCATATGGTGATAATATATAAATTTAACACATATAATAGCATAATCCACCAATATTCATAACAAATATACCCATGGAATAACAATTCATATATTTGCAAGACATTAATTGGACAAGAAAAGAGTATTTCTATTAAAATGTAATCAACAAAAGTGTATGAATGACAAACTTTCATGTCGGCACGTTCGGAATCGAGAAACTAAGTCCCTTCCAGCTAGGCCTCCAGCACTTCAATCCTCTACCAAAGGCAAGACAATATAAGAGAGACAATGAGGTTCTCTATTACATAGGGAAGATCTTGGGGGTTGAACAATGTGTTCAGACTTAAAAAGATGAAGGGATGCAAACTCAATATGAGGTGAATAATTTCTCCAGAGTAACTTTTCTCTCAAAGTTGAATTCTTATCCTCCTTTACAAAGCTTGGATAAGGCCCATTTATAGCCTTCAAATGGAACTGAAGATCCGAGTCAGAACGTTTCTAGTATACGGAAGGCCAACAATCATGGATCCCGTGACATGACATGGAAACTCGACGCCATTTTTTAATTTTGAGCACAAAACCCGATGTACACGGGTTGTGATGGTGCAACCTGTGTATATGCATGTTGTATAGCTATTAGGGTGCGTATATGTAGAAAAAAACATCTTTTAGCTCTGGGAACTACAAAAAGGGACTTCAAGTCCGCATAGGGAAATGGAAAATGCCTTCTAAGCAAGTTGTATGGGGTGAAGAAAATATTTCTATAACAGATGCCCCCTAATGTGTGAGGTCAGAGGAGTATCTACGATGGAAAAAATAAATTATAATTTCTAGAAGTAGAGTAATGGAGACTCAGATGGATGAACTAGTTGTTCATAAGAATATTACAATCCATAATGACTTTGTGTACATCACTGCCAATTTGAATTACATTGCAGGTCCATGTGGAAATATACCAAAAAGTTTTTCATGGCCATGAATAGGCAATACAAAAGGAGATACATTCCATAGGCCGTCATAGTCACGAAAAAGGCCCAGTGAAAACCAGTCTCACAAGTAGTCTAAAGATATATGTATACAATGGAGTACAATATGGTCTCCCATGATCAATGAAGTCATATAGGTACTGGTCCAATGGATGATAGCAATAGCTCAGGAAAGTTGCGACTATGAACTGATGTCTTCAAGTCTTCTACATGATCCACCAAAGGTGCAAGTCTACACCTTGTGAATAAAAGAGTTGAGGCCAAACAAAATGAGACTTTGTTTGATTACCGGTCATTAAGGTATATCGTTAACAAACATGATATAGCCTACCGATAACAAAAGTACGTATCAAGGCACCAAGTACATTCTTTCAAGTGTGAATAAAGGTGTTGAGGTCGAACACTTGAAGAATCCATCGATGAGGAGACATTGATTTATTCCCAACTGTTGATGGAGAGAGAACCTACCACTGATGACTGCAAGCCTCTAGGTACTCATAGGATTCTAGGTTTCATTTCCAGAATAGATGGGCTTAAGTCTATGGAAGGAGACCCACTGAAAGGAGAGAATTAAGGAATCTCTCATCATTCAACATGAGGTACAAAGCATGAGATTGATGATTTGGAGGAACTCGGATGAAGAACATGTTCACGAACCAAAAACCATGTGTGTCTTTCGCATGCACCAAATGCAAGTAGTGCACGAAAAAAGACCCTCTGAATATCATCCAATGAGGAAAATTATCGACAAAGGCGAGGAAACCACCAATAAGGCTAACAACATCCAATAAATTGCATGAATCCCAATGTGTGAATATATTTATTATCGTCAAACACAAGGGAAACCCCCTAGTCGGCAACCAATGAGGATAAGTTGGTTGTTGGTTTCAAGGTTACCTACCCATAAGGAAAGTAGGACCAGGGTGCATGGTAGGACTACAACTTCATGTAACTATGAGACACACTAAGGGTATGGCCAACATGCAAAGTCAAGAGTTCTAAAAAATGGCTGACGCAGGCTGATAGACATCCTTTGAACAAGAGCATGAGACATATGGATGACTTTGGCAGCATAGACTCAGTGATGAAACTTTGTGATGCACGAGGCACCAATCAAACTCTCCATAGGGACTAGAAGAGTAACTAGTCAGGGGAGTAAACTCTAAGTAATGAGCTTAGCTTCTTAAGGTCATGCTAAACCCAAAATTTTGACAACAAGTGGACTCAAAATTTTGTGTTATGTTCAAAGTCGAAACGACTACTGCCAACATAAGCTAATATTTTTTTCCTTCCCATATTTTTTTTTTTTTCATAGTAAAATGAATGTTATGATACAAAGGAGGAAATGAGTGTCGCAAGTAAGCAACTAGTTCCAACAATGGAACATTCCTATGCTCAATGCAAGGAGGTGTATGCAGGATATGGACACTCAGGGGAATGTTTCCTCTTTGAGTATAGGTTGTCAAGTTGCAAAGGATATAAACAAGGCTCTCCTTGGTTGATGATGCACATTACTGAGGTGATAGGCTTATAATGCAAAAGCGAGAACCAACAATAGACTCAATACTGCAAGCAAGGGAATGAGATGCAATTACAACTAAACGCCAAAGAATGTCCTTTTTCTTAAATTTAGTCTACTTGGTTTGAAAAAGGGTTAAACTTGTACCAAATAGGTGTCCTTTCAAATCCAATTTACGAGTGTGAAAGAGACAATTTTACTCAACCATCTTTTCTCTTTTTGAGAGAGTCGAAAAAGAGCTTAACCAAGACTCGTTGGGAGTCATATGGGTATATGTTGGCATGCTTATGAGTAATAAATGAGGTTCAAACACAAAGTCATATATTAGCTATACAGGACTTCCGGTCCTATGGACAAAATCTCTGCATGGGCATTAGATGGCACAAAGGTTCTAACTAGGTCACCCATGTTAGGTAAGTCTCTACCACTCACCAACGACACTTCTAGTAGCAGAAAGAAGGTTCTATGTCGCTAATAAATGGGTTCATACTTAAGGCATATGAATCGCAGTTATAGGATAATGCAAGTGTGAAAAATAGAGTGATGACCTATCCTATATGTTGGTCAATGAAAATACCTACCAAAGTCACAAACGAGCGACGTGACGCTAGAAACTGCAAGAATACCTGGATAAAATCACCAAAACCAACTCCATCCACTACATTATTAGTCCACTAGGCCAAAATATTAGTAAAAACTATATGAAGTGGGTAAACATTTTCTATAAATAGTAAAAAATAACCAATTTACCATATCATTTGTATTTTTTACCTAAATAGTTCATTTTGGACAAAATTTCCCCCGAGTTTCAACTGCAGATTGTGGGAGCTACGAGTGACAAAATTGACAACCGTCTGGACCAAGTAATCCTTCTTTCTCTTCTCTTCATTTCTATTGGTTTAAAATTTTCATTTAGGCTTCAATTTGTTAGTATTTCAAGGCGTAAATTAGAAACTAGGGTGTACGCGGGCTGTAATTCAATGGGTCACGTATATGCATCCCTACACGCAAATGTTATCAAAACAGACTGTGTATATGCAGCCTTATACACGATTGTGTAAGTTTCAACTCGCGTTCAAGTTAGTGAGTTGAATTTTTTAAAGGATATTGACTCAAAACTTGATCTTAAATTTGTAGGATGGTTCTAGAGTGGAGATAAAGAAAGCATGAAGAGGTTGATGCTGCAATGGAGAGAGATCCAGGGGACTAAATGGCATTAAGAATATGTGGGATATATACATTTTGGGGTCTAAAAGGTATGAGGGATCAAGTGAGACTACTCTAGATGTTCGTGAACTACTAGGATCCAGATACAAAAGCCTTCAACCTCAATGGGAAACCATTGAGGATTGAAGTTGAGGACATATACTTTCTGACAGGATTGTCACGTCAGGGTGAGGTGGTGAAACTCAAAGCCCAGGGAGCTGGGAGTGGCATGAACATAGCATACTACATAGCCACTCATTGTGTTGCAGGGACCAAGAAGGTAGGGAGCCAACTCCCGATCAGAGCGATCAAAAATCTGGGTCTCAATATCATTGTCCTAGTGTTGACACAGATCACAGGGTTGACATCATTGCATCAAGCATCAAGGCCACTTATGTTATACTCGGTGGATTTCATGCGACCCATGATTTACGAATGGTGCACCTCACTGTTGGTCAACATTAAGAGCCAACTAACGGACTGCAAACAAGGTAGAAAGAGTAACTTCAGGTTTACGTCCATTTTATGTAGTTTTTCCTTCAAGCAGGTTCCAAGCTTGGGCCCTAGATTTGAGATTGTTCTGGATGGACTTCATAAACCATTCATGGCATGGTGGATCGAAGTGATGAGGCAGTTGGGAGGTGGTAGGGTACCAACACCCTACAATGGAGAGTTTTTCTTCTGGTGGCGTTACTTCATACACACCTAGGATTTCTTTTTCCTAAGGTTTTTCCTATGTTTATTCATCTTTATCCAGTCTCCTAAAGTATAGCGAGAATATTTCTATAGGAGAATATTCTCTTCATTTTTCACTTCAATTTGACTAGTTGAGTGGAGTCTAGATGTTGCATTGGTTTTGTCACCATGCAACATTGGGATCATTACCAGCTAATGAGCATTTTCCTTGGTATCATCACCATACTAGTGCATTACCCATGATTCCTTGATCTCCTCCTCACTTCACTATGTTTCAGTTAGTTAATTTAAGACTGGTAGACTAGTTAACTCAGCTAGCTGGCAGTTCACTCCCGTAATTTCTCAAGAGACTATACTAGGTTACATTTCACTCCTGTAACTGATGGTGTGTGTCTATATCACTCTATACCACCACTATGGTGCATTGGATTCACTTCCACTGTGCATTGGTTGAGTTATACAGAGTATAGCATGTGTAAATTATTCATTATTCATTACGGTTAATGAGAATTCTTCCATTCTTTCTCTCTTGCTTCTTCTTTCTCAATTTCTCTCTGCAAATGTGTGTGGTATTTTCTATATAGATCTACTTTTTGCAGGTTCAATACATTTACATGGTATCAGAGCCGAAGGACTTCTAAGCAAAAGATACACCAAATTATTTCTGTAGGTACCAAAGATTGAAGACAACGGAAAAATGGAATTCCCAAAAGAATTTATTCTTACACCTTACAATTACTTTGCATGAAAGGAAAGAATAATCATGCATCTCCTAACCATATGATTGTACATGTTAACCTTGAATATAGAGACAAAACCTACATTGACCATAAAAATATCCAAGTATCTAAATCGAATGGATGAAGCATTCAGAACAATTTGCAGTCTCATCTCTCCCGATCTCCTTTTTCACATATCTTCCTGTAACACCCCCAATGAGGCCTGGACCACCTTGGAATGGCGCTTTGGAAAAAATGATGAGATGAGGGGACACATGATCTAGGTGGAGTTTCTGACATTGCATCCAAAAAGCTTCGACAATCTCCAAGATTTCTTTACAAAATATAAGGATTTACTGTCACAACTCAAAGCTTGTGGGGTTGATAAATCTGAGGAGAAACAAATGGTTCTCACCATTCTCTCCAAACTTGGTCATGAATTCTTTATGTTCTTAAACACATTCCATTCATTCAAATTCTCCTCTGGAGCCACCTGGAAGATGCCTTCTCCTGGGGAATTTATGGAATCCCTAACACAAGAGCAAACCAGGCTCAACATGGGAAAAATCAAAGGCACAAAGGTGCATGCACTTACTGTGCAAGATGGAAGCCATCATTATCAGAAATATAAAGATAAATACAAATGCAAATCTGAACAAGGAAGGGTACTCAAAACCCTTCACCAATGCCTTTGGATCCAAAGGTGGAAAGGGAAGAAAAGGGGATAAATGCACATACTGCCATAAAGGATTCCATCCAGAATTCGCATGCATGCAGAAAAAAAAAGATCTAATAACTCAAATACTTCAGAAAAAAACCTTGGAGATCGCATCCCCGAGGGTTCCAAGAAGAAGAAGCTAGAAGATCAGAATCCCAAGAAAGACAATTCTATCCATGCTTTGATTTCCATCAACGCCTATCTCGATGTTTGGATTATAGATTCAGAAGCATCACATCACATGGCTACCAAAAAAGAAGTCTATTCTTCATTGGATGCATGCAGAGGTCCTCCTATTCTGATGGGGGACAACTCTCCACTTGAGGTCACCGACAAAGGAAGGATTTAACTCACCAATGGAAGCTTTGAGAATGTGTTGCACATTCCCAAACTTTCCGTAAATATTCTCTTTATGTATCAGATGAAGAATTACAGCACTAGAAATAAATTCATATTCACCCCTAATGCAATGGAAATCTATGACATGAAAACCAATTCTAGGGTTTATACTGGTGAGGTAAATCATCAATCTATATTGTATACATTTTCTGAATTTATTGAACCATATTCTGCTTTATTGTTTACCCATGCTGATGAAATTAGTAATATATGGCACGAAAGGTTCGGGAATTTGAATTTCATATATATACAATAGCTTAGCAATAAAATATTGGTTGATGGTCTACCATACATCCATTTCTCCAAAGGAATTTGTGAGGGATGTGTTCTTGGAAAACACCCTCAAGAGAAATTCGACAAAAGAATGACTCAGAGATCTTCCTGTCCTTTAGATCTGATCCATAGTGACCTCATGGGCCCTTTTCCGCATACATCAATAAAAAAAGTGAAGTATGTTCTTATTTTTGTTGATGATTTCTCATGTTTCACATGGATTTACTTTCTCAGAAAAAAATATGAGGTCTTTCAACACCTCAAATATTTCAAAGCCCTTGTTGAGACACAGTCTAGAAAGAAAATAAAACTCTTCCAAACTGATAATGAGGGAGAGTATGTTAATCATGAGATCTAGAATATTTGTCACGAGGCAGAGATTCAGTTGCATCACACAGTTCCCTATACTCCACAGCAAAACAAAGTTGTTGAGTGGAAAAACATATCTCCAAAAGAGAAGGCATCTTGCATGTTGCATGCAAATTCACTCCCACAGGGATTATGGGTCGAAGAACTTAATTGTGAAACCTACATCCAAAACATATCTCCCCATAGATCTATCAAGGATAAGACCCTATCAGGCCTGAAATGGTCTCAAATAGGAAGTGACCCACTTTTTATTTTCAGTTCACGTGCATTGGCCCAGATTCCCTCTAAAAAGAGGAAGGAACTTGATCCACAAATCACAAAGTGTATCTTTGTTGGATACCCTGACTGTGTGAAGGGATATAGACTTATTGATCTTTCCTCGTATTGGCTCATCATTGAATGAAGTGTCCAATTGAAGAAAAGTGTCTCACATGTCCATGAGCATGCACATGCCGAATCTTCTTCATACGATATTTTTGATTCATATGATTCAGATGATCCAGATACAAATTATGTGCATCTAGATGTAGATGCAGATCTAGAGAAAAGGACCAAGTGGGCTGAGACTACTCTTTAGGATGTAGGGGATCTTGTTGGTGATCTACTCGATACTAGGAGGACTCAATATGATTTCGAGGAACCTCCTATTGCACTCAATGCCATTGAACCATTGCCCCCCAGATATCTTTTATTGGTTCAGTCTTCAGATCCACTGATATGAATTTTATGAGAAGAATGAAATGAATACAAATTATTAACAGGTTCTTAACAAAAAATAATAGAGATACAGTAAAATTGGTTTTCTATTCAATAAGGAAATAAGATGAAACTGTAAAATGAAGCAAAAACAAGCTTGCTGGAATGGTGGTGGCTTATCTCTGAGAAGACATGTGACGATTGCGCTCATTCACAAGAATTTGATTAAAATGAGGATATAAAGGAATTTTTACAATAAATAGGAATGCCAAAAACCCTAGACATCAAAAAACCTAACCCTAGAAGATGAAGTGCCAAAAGTCATGTGGGCCCTGTTTGGGTAAGTTAGTACATCAACTTCCCAAGGTCGTAACTTTTGCATACAATCTCCATTTTAGGAGTATGATAGACCATTGGAAAGGTATCGTCGAGGATAATAATTTTTGGGGAAAAATCAAGGGAAATTCCATAAAAAACATCATTTAGGGCCTCAAAGTGGATCGGAAGTGAAAATCTGCTAAAAATAGTAAATTACCAAAATTGCCAGAAAATGGTTTTTAGCTAGTTGGAAAAGGTGGGTGGCCACCGATATCCACCTGGTTCAATCCTCCCTCCTTAGGAAGCAATGGTATCCATTGCATTGATTTTCCCCATCACATGAGGAATATTTTGTTGAATTTGGCCCCGGGTGAGCCACTTGCCTTGGTGCAGGAGTTGACCTGCTTTGATGACTCGATAAAGTTGTATCATTTGTTGTGGAGTTCCCTTGATCTGTGTGTCCACAATATGATCACTAGATTCCTATTTTATGCATTCGGGGTTGAGATCTATTGGTGTAAGTTGTTTTGTTACTTCTGAGGTGTCCAATAATGGTGGCAAATAAGGGCGAAGGAGATCCACGTTGAACACTGGGTGCATGCCAAGGAAAGGAGGAATGTTGAGCTCAAAAGAATGATCCCCCATAGCCTTGGTGATGGTGTATGGCCCAAAACAGAGTGGGCGAAGCTTCTGATGGGGTCTTGTAAGGCATTATTTATTCAAGTGTAACCAAACTTTGTCGCCCACCTGAAACTTATGTGGCACCCGATGTTGATCATGGCGATGCTTGTAATTGTCATTGGACTTCTGTAAGATATACTGAACCTATTAGCAGATGTGTTGAATCCACTCAATGAACCGAGTGGTTTTGTCAGCTTCAGTTGGAGCAGCAGATGAGTCGGTCGAGGTGACCACAAGGGGAAGTACAACATCTATTGGACCCAATGGTTGGAATCCCAACCCCACTTGAAAGGGGATTTGGTTGGTTGAGATATGCAGGGCTCTATTGTAGTTATGTTGGACATAGGGAAGGCTCTCATCCCATGTGTGAGGGTGATTTGAATTATACATGCGAAGGATATGAACAATCATTTAATTTACGATATCAGTTTTTCCATATGTATGGGGGTGGAAGGTCGTGGATTTTGTGATCTTGGTGTCCAGCAGTAACCAGAGGATCGACCAAAATGTGCTGAGAAATCGACTGTCCCGATCTGAGGAAATGGTTTGTGGGATTCCAAAATGTACCTAGACTCGTTCAAAGAAGAGCTTGGTAGTGGCCTCTTCTATGATGTTCTTATTGCAAGCAACTAGAATCTCCATCTTAGAAAATCAATCAACAAGCACAAAAAAAGGTCATTTCCCCGCTTGGTGGACATGATGCCCAACATGTAGTCCATTGAGATGGATTCCCATGGTCTGTCAAGAGTAGGAAGAGGGATGTATAGGCCCTATTTATTAATGGTCGGTTTGGAAATAACAAAGGTGAAAAGCCTGAAATACTTGTTGACCTCCTATCGAAGTTTCGGCCAGTAGAAATGTTCCTGTAGAATTGCCACTATCTTTTCAATGCCAAAGTGTCCTGCCACTCGACTATAGTGGGACTCCCATATCAGCTTCACTCACTCGCTTGATGGAACACACATATGGCCCAGACGAAACAAGAACCCATCCTGAAGATGGAAATTATCGACAAATGTGTTTGCACCCAACATTCGGTAGGTGGTGGATAAGTCTGACTCTGTCTCATAGAGTTGGGGCCATCTAGAGATCTCATGGCCACAAGAGTCTAGAACCATGATGAGTGACGCGACTGGCGGTCTGCTGAGGAAATCAGCGACGTGATTGGTGCTTCCTATTTTATACTTGATGTTGAGGTGGAATTGCTGCAAGTATGTGGACCAGTTTTGATGGCGGTCATTCTACAATTTTCCTTGTGTTTGCATGAACTGCAATGGCTTATGATCAGTCTAGATGACTATCTCCTTCCCAAGAATGTAATTTCTCCACTGGAGGTAGGCTTGCATAATGGAGTACATTTCTTTGTTGTAAGTAGGGTACTTATAGACAACATCGGATAGTGTCTCACTATGATAGGCCACGGGGTGGCCTGTTGAGTGAGAACGGTGCCCACAACATAGTCTGAAGCATCTGTCTTGATCTCAAAGGGCTGCTGCAAGTCTGGTAGTGAAAGTACTAGGGTTGAGCACAAGCACTTCTTCAAATCATCGAATTCTTGTTGTTGGGACCATCCCCATGCCAATTTCTCCTTACCACCACCATTGGTTATTTGGCTGAGGGCCCATGCAATATGGAAGAATCCCAACACGAACTTGCGGTGGAAATTTCCAAGGCCCAAGAAGCTTCGAATCTCAATGAGTGTGGTTGGGGCTGACCAGTAATGGATGAATTGGATCTTGGCTAGATCCACATGTACACCATGTTAATCAATGATGTAGCCCAGGTAATGGACCCTGTCCATGATGAAGGAGCATTTTTCCAAGTTGGCGTATAGCTTTTGCTGATGCAGGGTGTGCAGAACCTATTGAATATGCTGCAAGTGTTCCACCCAAGTCTTGCTGTGAATGAGAATGTCATTGAGATACACCACTACAAACGTATTGGTGAATGGTCGCAGGATATTGTCCATCATCCTCATGAAATTGGTTGGAGAATTTTTCAAACCAAAGAGCATGGCCAACCATTCAAAAAGGCCTTCCTTTGACTTGAAGGTAATATTCCATACATCTACCTATTCTATTGGGACCTAGTGGTAGCCAGACTTCAGATCAATATTACTGAAGTATTTGTCCCCCATGAGTTGATAAAGGAGGTCGTCGATTCGGGGAATCGGGTATTGGTTTCTGAATGTGATTTTAGTCAGAGCCCGGTAATCAATGCAAAGTTGTCAGGTTCCATATTTCTTTTGTACCAGCATGATTGGGCTCTCACAAGGTGATGAGCTGGGACAGATGTGCCCCTTTTGGAGCAGTTCTTGGATCTATCACCTAATATCCTCATTCTCTAACAAAGAGCGGTGATGGACTAGAACATTGGGCAACGATGCGTCGGGGGTTAGATTGATGGAGTGCTTGACCTAGCAGTGCAGAGGTACCTCGATAGGTGAGGAGAAGATATCCGAGTATTCTTCCACAACCTTATCTACTTGCTTCTGCTATGTGGAGAGGTCGGACGCAAAGACCCTGGATGTGGCTGTGATATTTATCTTATTCTGAGAGAAAATCACAAAGAAGACAAAATTCCCTGTTTGAGAGATAGCCATCCTACATTTCTTAGCAGAGATCAAGGAAATAGCACTAGGTGGGACTGCC
>JASDQU011507936.1:0-22718 GCA_032191745.1 Picea mariana
TTTTAAATATAAAATCATTCTTTAAATTTATGTTGTTTTCATAATTTCTTTCATTTAGAAAACGAAATGAGTAAAATTAAAAAAAAAAAAATTGTTTTTAATTTTCAAAAAAACTCAAAAAATTGTTTTTTTTTTTTTAAATATTAAAAAACTTTATAACATTTTATAATATGAAAATATTTTAATACAAAATCAAAACATTTTGATTTGCAAATGAAAAATATATTCCTATTTTAATAGGTACTAATGATTATACAAAGTATTGTATAAACTAAAGATTTATAATATTGTATATACTACAGATTTATTATTATATATGTATTCATAAATTGAGATTTGTTATAATAAATAAGATGTAGTTCTCATTTGAGGCTATTCTTTTTTTTGTTTAAACAAGTGTTACGTGGTAGTTTAGTCTTTGCCAAGTAGATTTGGGAATGGAGATGATAGTTGGCAACTTATAATTATTCATCATGATGATTTTTGAAAAATGGGGAGAGATGAGGAATATTGTTAAAAAAACAGAAATTAACAGTGAAAAGTAAAGGGTAATTAGAATAGATCTTTAACAATAATGAAATGAAAGTTGAAATATGTAAAATTAAATTAAAAAGTTATGTTTAATTTTTTTTTAGAAATGAAATGATAAGAAAATTGTAAATATTAAAAGCTATATTGAAATTACATTGAATAGTAATTTAAGATATAACTTATATTTTACTTTACGGTTATTGAAAAAGAATCTACCTAGGAATAGATGGTAGGAACAAAACAATTAATATGAAATGGAATCTTCCCATAATGTAATATGAAACGTAACATGTGAAGAAGATATATGATAATATAATTTGATGTAAATCATGGTTTAATGTGTTTTAATGAGAGATGTTCTTGAGGTATTTGCTTATTAATCAGTAATCAAAGCATAATTAATCTGCATTGGGAAGGGCGCAAAGGTGGCGGAGATGGAAGTGAACGATAAATGGTTTGAAACTTTTAAAGCTTGCGAGTTCGAGGAGTGCGGGGTGGAATTGTAGATCACAAAAGTTTTCGGTGCAATATGTATATCACAGAAGACGAGGAATGAGAGTTTGATAACGCCAACTCGGGAACCCGCAGCTATAAAATTTGCTAAGTATGGAAAGGAAGGTCAGTCGGTTGGATTCCCATAAATCACAGTTTAATGTGTATTAATGGGAGATGTCCTGGAGGTTTTCGCGTAAATCATGGTTTAATTCGTTTTAATGGGACATGTCCTCGAGGTTTTCGCTTATTAATGCTAATCCTTTCGAACTTGTGTGGTGAGTTGTCACTAAGAAAAGCATAATTAATGTGCATTGGGAAGGGCGAGAAGGTGGCGGGGAGCGATAAATGCTTTGAAACCTTTTTGTGAACCCGGGTAGAGTGAAGCTTGCGAGTTCGAGTGCAGGGTGGAATTGTAGAGCATGGAAGGTTTGGGTGCAAGATGTATATCACAAAACACGGGGAATGAGAGTTCGATAGCGCGAGGCCAGGAACCCGCTGCCATAAAATTGGCTAAGTATGGAAAGGAAGGGCGGTCATTCGTGCTCCCATAAATCACGGTTTAATGTGTATTAATCGAAGATGTCCTCGAGGTTTTCGCTAATTAATGCCAATTTTTTCGAACATGTGTGTTGAGTTGTCACTAGTAAAAGCATAAGCAATGTGCATTGGGAAGGGTGCGAAGGTAGCAGGGATGGAAGGGAGCGATAATTGATTTGAAACATTTGTGAACCCGGGTAGAGTGAAGCTTGCGAGTTGGAGGAATTGTAGACCACGAAAGTTTTCTGTGAAAGATGTATATCACAAAATTGTAGATGATAAAAGTTTTGGGTGCAAGATTTATAATAGCGCCAAACCGGGGACCGATGGCCACAAAGTTGGCCAAGTATGGAATTGTAGATCACAAAATTTTTAGGTGCAATATGTATATCACAAAACACGGGGAATGAGAATTTGGTTGCGCCAACCCGGGAACCGACAACCACAAAATTGGCTAGGTATGAAAAACAATGATGGTTGGTCGAACTCCCGTAAATCACGGTTGAATGCATTTTTTGATTAATAATGCCAATAAGAGAACCCGTGTGCTGAGTTGTCGCTAGTAAAAGTATAATGAATGTGCATTAGGAAGGGTGGGAATGTGGAGGGGATTGAAGAGAGAGATAAATGGTTTGAAACTTTTGTGAACCCGGGTATAGTGAAGCTTGCGAGTTCCAGGAGTTGAGGTTCGAATTGTAAATCACAGAAGTGTTGGGTGCAAAATGTATATCATGGAAGTGTTGGGTGCAAGATGTATATCACAAAACACAGGGCATATGAATTTGATAGCGCTAAGGGGGGACCTTGTAGTGAGATAATTGGATAAGTGTTGAAAGGGACGACGGTCGGTCAAGCTCATGATGTGACGATATAGATGGAGATGAGGATCTGACAGTCAGCTAACCCAAGAACCCGCAATGAATCAAGGAGCTTGAGAAAGTCAGGTTCATGTTTAAAGAGATTTTGTTTATATTTATTTAAAATTTATTCATATTAATGTATCTTGATAGATTATTTGTCGTCCAAATGTAAACCATGTTCTAATTTGAAGGGTGTTTTTGGCTCGCAAATTTTGCTCAAACCCATAAGAAATAGACAAAAAATATATGACTTAACATTTTGTATGTGGAAGCATATTCTGTAATATAGGAAGCTGGAATATATGCACAATATTAAACAGGAACATGACCCCAACATGTACAGGGAAATGAGTTAATTTAAATTAAAAAAAACAACACCAAACATTGAAGATCACCATAGAACAACCTCAAATATTTTATATTCAGATAAACTGGGTTACAAAATACATTTGAGAATATTTCCCAAAATAACTGTCCTGGAATTTGTAGAAAAATATATAGTTCAGTCCATATTCTGTGAAATATACATGTGTTTTCCATAATGGTTGGGATTGGGGATCCCACAGACTACAAAGAAAAGATGTATAAGAATCAAGCTTGTAGAAAGAAGAAAGTCGGCGATGGAAAACAACAAGACTTGGCAAGAAGAAAGAGAAAATTGTCAGTCCTCGGTTAAAGCTTTGTATTTAAAGAGATACAATAACTGGATGAAGACATCGACAAAGACAGAAGAATGTGATCAATATCAACTTACTATGATGGTGTCCCATGCCTTGTCATTTGTTCGCTGATGTCCTTTTATGGCTTCACTCGACGGTTATGGGAACCATGTGAAGCGTCCTTTGCCCTTCATTGGTAATCTTGTCGACAAGCTTTTTGAACCAGTCTTCGATGTAGCTCCTCATGGGTGCGACGTTGATTTCATGCCATATTTTTATATTAAAGAATTCACTTTCCAAGTACCTTATATCAATAGAGAGGTTGTGCAATGCTTCTTGAATATCTTGGTTTTTAATCGAATAACCGACTAGTCAATTTTTCACGTCATCTTCACCATATTCAAGAATTCCATAGAAATTTTCAAATGACAGTATTTTATAGATCTATAATTGATCATCAAATGCTTGCTTGGTTAAAAACAATGAGTTGAATATCAATTTCGGGTCTTGGACTTCATTGGTGCTGCCAGCTAGATCTATCTTAGTTAACTTCTTGAATAGTTTGTCTCTTCTAGATATGGCCTAGCTACATGCTTGAATGATACCCTTCAAGTTTTTTACCTTTTCTTTCCAACATGCGTTTAGTTGGTCTATTCGATCCGGGGAAGGGAGATCCTCCTCTCTTCTTCTTAATTCTGTCATACCAGTAACTTTAACACCAAATGGTACAATTGCATCGAGGTAGAAATCTTGCTCGTTCTTGAGATTTGCTTGCAGATACTCATGAAAAGCATGCGCTCTTATTCCAAAAGAGACCATACTCTTTGACATCTCCCAAGCTTCTATTATTAATTTCATTCTTCTCTTTATATTCTTTTCCACATAGCCTCGCACTGATGTGAGAAGGCTTGTTGNAGGTGTGGTTGGCTCGATCATTGCCAAGGGAGTAGCAAACAGTGGAAGAGGCATCAGATCTCCCTCCAATTCTTTGATTCACTCCTTTAACATGATGTTCTCTGTTTCAAGGCCACTAATAGAGTTGTCTAGAGAATCTCCAGTTGCTTGGTGTATCTAGGAGATCTAGGAAGGACGCATGTTCCATAGGTTCATCTCTTAACGAGATTTCCGTTTCTTATTCTTTACATCTCTCTTTTCAATAACCAATTTTTTGGATTCATTGTAAAAAACAACGCTCTGAAATGCAAAAGACTCTTCTTCATCCAAGGTATTGGTCCCAATTATTTCCATCTCATGAGTATGCAGAGCAGTGCTCTTTAGCTGGTCGTCCCCAGGGAACATTTTTTCAATGTCAATTTCTAGTTCCATATCTTCGAGGGAGAGATCGTGGATATCAATTTCTCCCCTTGGTCCCTCATGTTCTTGCAGTATTGTTTTCCATTTTTTGCTCGCGGAAAGTTTGGGAGAACTTTCAATTTTTCTGGAGGGAGTGTTCTTATCTCCTCCTCTGCTTCAAGAACTGTGTGACTTTCTTTTTTGGGTAGGCCATTGGATTACTTCTCCGAGATGCTATACTCTTGGGTGTGGCGATCGGGGATTGGGCACTTTTCTCACCTGGGCCTTTTCGTTTCTGCTTGTACGAATCATTAGTGCTGAGTATTGTCTCGAGGTTTCCAGTGTCATGAGAAGGACTTCCTGAGGCATTATCTTCATCTTCATTCATAATAGTGTCAGTGAAAGAACTGTTGAAACCGACAACCAATCAATGTTCTACAAAAATACCATCAGGGTCGAACCCTTTTACTTTTTCAACACATTTCAAATTGAAGCTATGGAAGTGGCTCGCGAAACTGTTAATCTTATTCATATTCCTGGCTATGAAATCCCCAACTTTCCAAGGCAGAGGGATGAATTGAGTTTTTCTCTTTTCATGGAAGAAATGCAACCAGTAGGTGTACTGCCTTGCTGTTTCAACAAAAAAAAAATGTACCAGATATGTGACATAGAAGGAAGCAAGGATTTTGTTTTGACCCAAAAATACTTATAACATTATAGTTCTCCATTTCTTCTAGTGTGCCCTTCATATCCAGGAACTTGGTCGCCTGGTCAGACAACCGAGGAAAATACTTTCCAATTATCAATCCTTTAAAAACTGAAACAAAATCATTAAAGACTTCATAAAAATGTTGGGAGGCGTTGTGTCTCCATAATATCTGTTACTCGAAGGTTACTGGGTCAAATTCACAGTTTACCTTCTTACACATAGATAATGCAGGGAATTCACAGTTTACCTTCTTACACATAGATAATGTAGGGAATGCACAACAATTCACCACCACTAAAATTAAAGAAGGTGACATAAATAATTTCTTATGCCTTGTGTATTACAATAAATGGGAATAGATTTCAATGGAAATCAACTTGCCCCAATGGAAGATGGCTTGTTTCTTCACCGTAAAATATAAAATATACAGAATCATCCGAGAGATGCTGGATGTACTTTCTTGTCCCACTATCCTCATGAAAATCCATCCAATTTCTTGGAAAGGGTTCTTAAATGCACTAACCTGTAATCTGGTCATGTCCACATGCCTAACCACTGGGTTCTCTAAGAACTTCGACAAGAGGTCAAATTCATTATCATGCTTCTTTAAGAACTCTCTGCAATTCTATTCCTTGAAAGTAGGCATTGGGTCAGGAAGTCTTAACATCTTTCGAAATACTTGAGGCAATAGGGAGACTCAGGAATGGTCCCGAAACTGGATAATCCGCTGGTTCGAAATATAGTTTTTGGTGCAGCAGGTGACCAACTCCTTATAGTAAAAAAGTCCAGGGACACAACCTGCTCGTGCAATTCTAGATGTCCAGATAACTTCCTTCTGGGCAAAAGGGGACGAGTAGTAGTCATAAGCTCTGGACCACTGAAAACTCTGGTCCTCGCACCCGAAAATATTCAGGGTAACTCCACAGAAATGTTGTTGAGCTGCAGCCATAAGGTGATGAGAATATTCCTTTGCTCCTGATAGTATTTAAAATGAACGCTGGAGCATGATAATACAATCTTCTGTAAATCTTGGTTCAATGTGTTTTAATGAGAGATGTCCTCGACCTTTTCGCCTATTAATGCTAATATTTTCGATGTGTGTGGTAAGTTATCAGTAATAAAGGCATAGTTAATGTGCATTGGGAAGCATGCAAGGTGGCGGGGATGGATGGGAGCAAAAACTTCTTCGAAACTTTTGTGAACCTAAGAGCCCAGGAACCTGCGAATTTGTGACAATAGGAGGTGAAGAATCGACTAAGTATGGAAAGGAGGGGATAATGACTTAAAAAAACTAAAGTAAATAACATTTTTTCCGAGCTCAAGATCCACACACAAAAAAAAGAAAATAAGATGCCATAATAATGACCTCTGCCAATTCGATAATAGGGAGGTTTAGTTGATGGATCCAAATATCGCCCACTTTAGGCCACTGGGGTGCATGTGGGGTGCATGTGAGAAAAGATAATGTTTGGATGCAGATTTGTTTATATTGCTTCATGTGACGAAAATTGTGTGATAGTATTTAGAATGAACACTGGAAGATGGTAATATAATCTCCCGTAAATCTTGGTTTAGTGCATTTTAATGGGAGATGTCCTCGAGCTTTTCGCTCATCAATGCCAATCGTTTCGAACCTGTGTGGTGAATTGTAACTAATAAAAGTGTAATCAATTTGTATTAGGAAAGTGTGCGAAGGTGGCTGAGAAATCGAATTTAGTATGAAAAGGCGGGGTGACCAGGCAGACCCAAACAAACTCATCATAGGTAGAGTGAAGCTTGCAGATAACTGGAGTTTTGGGTGCAAGATGTATATCACAGATTATGGGGCATGAGAGTTCGATAGCGCCAATCCGGGAACTGGCGGCCATAAACATTAACTATGGGAAAAACATTGTCAGCTATGTAATATACATAGAGCTCAACAAAATCAGGTTCAAGTTAAAATATAATTTGTTTATATTTACTTAAACATTGTTCATATTGTTTTATTTTATTAGTATTTTTTGTGGCCCAAATGAAAACCATGTTCAAATTTGAAGGGTGGATTAACATTTTCATATGCAAGCATACTCTCAAATATGCCAAGCTGTAATATATGCAAAATACTAAAGAGGGGCATCATGTCAACACCTTTATAGATGACAATGGGCTAGCACAATATTGCATTCTTGCTACGATGACGCCTTAAAAAAACTAAAATAACCAACAATTTTTTTCCAATTCAATATTGAAAAAAAAAAGTCATCAGATTCCATAATATTCTCCCATTAATGTATTTTAATGGGAGATGTCCTTGACCTTTCCTCTTATTAATGCTAATCTTTTCGAAAATCTATGGTGAGCTATCACTAGTAAAAGCATAATTAATGTGCATTGGGAAGGGGTGAAGGTGGTGTGGATGGAGGGGAGCGAAAAATGATTTGATACTTTTGTGAACCTGGGAGTCTGTGAACCCGTGAAACTTTGAAGAATCGACTAAGTATGGAAAGGCGGGGCGATCAGATAGAGTCATTGTAGGTAGAGTGAGGCTTGCGAATTTGAGTAGTCTATGGTTGAATTGTAGATCACCCAAATTTTGGGTGCAAGATGTATACTCCGAACACGGGGCATGAGAGTTCGATAACACCTACCCATGAACCCACAACCATAAAATTGGCTAAGTAAGGAAATGAACAATGGTCGATCGGACTCGTGATGTCAAGATATAGATGGATATAGAATTTATTAGTCCGCCACCCAAGAACCCGCAAGCATGGAAATTCGACTAAGTTTAGAAGAGGAAAAAGAAAGAGAGAAAAGAACTTTATGCCTCACACAACAACACTTAGTCTGATAATTATCAAGTGATAGAAACACATCAACTATGGGAAAACATTCTTAGCCATGAAATATAGCTGGAGGTCAACAGACTCTGGTTGAAGTCCAAAGAGATGTTGTTTATATCTATTTCAACAAGCTCATAGGTAGAGTGAGGCTTGCAAATTTGAGAAGCCCGAGGTCAAATTGTAGATCACCAAAATTTTGGCTGCAAGATGTATACCCCGAACACTGGGCATGAGAGTTCGATAGGGCCTAGCCGGGAACCCGCGGGCATAAAATTGGATAAGTATGGAAACAAATAGCGTTCGATCGAACTCGTGATGTGAAGATATAGATGGATATAGAAATTCTGATTCGAGAACCCCGGGAACTCGAGAGCATAGATATGCGACTAGGTATAGAACCATAAACGAATAATAGAGGGGAAGAAGAAAAGGGAAAACGAGCAGGTATAGAAGAAGAAAAAGAAATGGAGCAAAGAACTTCATGTGTCACACAAAAACACTTGGTCTTAAGTATGGAAAGGAGGGGTGGTCAGATGAAGTTATCGTAGATAGAGTGAGGTTGGCGAGTTTGAGGAGTCTGGGGTCGAATTGTATATCACAAAAGTTTTGGGTGCAAGATGTATACCCAAACATGGGGCATGAGAGTTCAATAGCGCCTATGCAGGAACCCGTGGTCATAAAATTGGCTAAGTATGGAAATGAACGACGATCGGTCAAACTCATAATGTGAAGATATAGATGGATATAGAATTTCTCACTCCGCCACCCCGGGAACCTGTGAACATAGATATGCGACTAAGTATAGAACCATAAACAGATAATAGAGGGAAATAAGAAAAAGGAAGAACGTGTAAGTATAGAAGAGGAAAAAGAAAGGGAGCAAAGAACTATATGCCTCACACAACAACACTTAGTCTAATAACTATAAAGCGATAGAAACACATCAAATATGGGAAAAACATTCTCAGCCATGGAATATAGCTGGAGCTTAATAGACCTTGGTTCAAGATAAAAGAGATGTTGTTTATATCTATCTCAACAAGCAACAGACAAAATATATGACTTGGCATACTTATATGCAAGCATTTAGATGGAGTCATTGTAGGTAGAGTGAGGCTTGGGAGTTCGAGGAGTTCGGGGTCAAATTGTAGATGATCAAAGTTTTAGGTGCAAGATGTATGCCTCGAACACGGGGCACGAGAGTTTGATGGCGCCTATGCGAGAACCCGCGCCCATAAAATTGGATAAGTATGAAAACAAACGATGGTCGGTCGGACTCGTGATGTGAAGATATAGATGGATATAGAATTTCTCACTTCGCCACCCCGGGAACCCGTGAGCATAGATATGCGACTAAGTATAGAACCAAAAACAGATAATAGAGGGGAAGAAGAAAAGGGAAAAACAAGTAATAGAGGGGAAGAAGAAAAGGGAAAATGGGTACTAGAGGGGAAGAAGAAAAGGGAAAAACGGGTAATAGAGGGGAAGAAAAAAAGGGAAAAACGGGTAAGTATAGAAGAGGAAAAAGAAAGGGAGCAAAGAACTGTATGCCTCACACAAGAACACTTAGTCTGATAATTATCAAGTGATATAAACACATCAACTATGGGGAAAACATTCTCAGCCATGAAATATAGCTGGAGCTCAACAGACCCTGGTTCAAGTTAAAAGAGATGTTGTTTACATCTATTTCAAAAAGCAAATAAAGAAAATATATGACTTGGAATTCTTACATGCAAGCATATTCTAAAATATGACAAGCTTCAATATATGCACAAATTGGACAACGCATGTAGATCAAACTTTTGTAACCATACCTCTTACTCTCTGGACCTTGTACTATGATGGAGGTTTCACTTCTAGTTGTCGATAGTTCTTGTGAACTAAAAAACATGTGGTGTAAACGACATAAACATATTTACCATGGCATAATAGAATAAATAACTGCGGATATTTTTTTTGTAAACATAGCAAGAGCGTAATCTATCAATCCTTACCTTCGACATTGTCATTGTACTGATGTTTGCAACGATTCACAGCCCATGCCCATGTCACTTCTGAAACAGTGGCTATGAACATGTGTATATTGTTCATAATTGATATGGATGTGTAGTAGGCACACACATTGTATTTGTTGTCACACCACTGTAGCAATACCTTTTGGAAGATTGTACTCCAACTTTCTCAGTTGTGGCACATAAGGCTCCATCTTCGTGTTCAATTAGTCTGTTCTTTTTTCAATGTAGCAATACAGAGAATACAATGGACGTGAAGGCAAGTTGCTACGTAGGAACACATGAAAAAAAAATGGAGTGTAAATTTATTTATTTATTTCAAGGTAGCGGCACAGAAAATACAATTGACATGAAGATAAGTCAATATACAGGAAGATATGCAGTATCTAAGGGAAAAAAAATAGAAGAGCTGCAAACCAGTGGAATAAGTATAGACATAGTAAATGAAAAACAATTAGATATGGAATACGGGTAGAAGTATGCACCTTTGTATGTATTCTTCTACATTTCTGGTTAAGAGTTCTGTGCCTTGTTTAGTTTTCCTGTTTGTTTTAATGAAAGAAAGTACAAAACAAAATAAACATGAACGTAAGTTGATATGCAAGGAAAAAACAAGGAATATGTAGATACAATAAATAAACTAGAATAAAAGGAATAGAGTAACAGATAGTGTTAGAAAAATGTACCATTTTTTTTTTCTTCATCCATGTATGTGTATATATAAAAAATTGTGTATTTTTGTGTCCAAAATCAATTACAAACCAGGAAAAACTAAGAAGTTGAATAACCTGTTTTTGTGCAAGAAGCTAGACATATATGCTTGAGACATAGAAATATGATTTTGCAATATGTTTGATGTATACTTCATAATTCAAGTGCAATACCAATTGTATCGTGATCAGGCCAGTATGTGTCTAAGATAAAGACGTTGTATTGAGAAATGGGCACATTCGACCATACATGGTCAATAAGTGCATTTTGTACATGGTTTATCTTATCCAAAAGAAAACGGAGACTGTATTTGCACATGTAGTTTTCCAATTCGTTTCTTCTGGCATTATTTTGTAGCATGTCAATATTGAAGTCTCCTACAATGACAATGGTTTTGTTCAGATGCAAATGCTCTAATGCATTGTAAAGAACATTTAGTATGTTGGAGAATGTTGCATGCAGAGCAACATAGAGATTCAGTATTGCAATTTCTGATCCATCGAAAATTACTTTTGCGAGCACCATTTCAACATTGTTTTCTTCGAAATGCATATGCTCCAAAATTGTTACCTGTTTTTTCACTAATATCATCATCCCATGTGTAATGTAACTCAATATGCAATTGTGATTTGGAAATTTCTTGTTTTGCATGCATAGTATCATGTATGTTTCCTGCAAGCACAGACTATCGGATTGCATTGTGTCATATTCATTGAGTATATCATCCACATGTGCATGTAGGCTGCACGTGTTAAGTGAGAGAATTGATACATATGAGTTTGTTTGTATAGATTTGTAATCATACTGTAGATGCCACTTTGCGGTAGTCCTAAGGTGTTGCATCTCAATATCAACTTTGTGTTTGAATTTGAAGTTATCTTTTGCAAGAGCACTTAGTAAATACAAGGAGTCTATACTTCTGACACATGACAATGCTGTGTATACAAGTCTATGCATTCAAATTCTATTAGGGTCAAAGGCAACACTATCAAGTGTTAGTCCTTGCGATCCGTGGACTGTACGTGCACATGCAAGTTTAATTGGAAACTATTTTTGAATCTTCATTCGACCTGTCTTTGCCGATGTCGATACTGGTTTTGAATCGCGGGCAATGTTTGAATTATATAGATAAGCCAACTTGTTTTCTTGTCAGTGGCCTATATGCGGCTCATGGAACTCAATCCAGAGGACATCAAGTTTTTCTGTTTTGGTATAGCCTTTGAGATTCGATCTGCACCATTTACCAAGCCATCCTGTGAATCGTAGTTGCAAGCATATATCTCAACCAACATGTCTAATTTCATGACAAGTTTCTTGAAAGGCAAAGTGGCTATATGTTCATGACGTGGTACATTTCCATGGTTGTCTTCTTCAAGATCAATTGAATTGATGATGATATCATCACCAGGCATGAGCGATAGCATGCACCTATTATGCATTGCAACATCCTTATTCATGTAGAACATGTAAGGGAAGGTTGGGTCTGTTGGTTTAGGTTGCATGCACATTGAATTGATATATGTTAAGTCATCATGTGTTTGGTTGTTTGTCCGCATTCTATTTATAATTGCAATAAATGTTTCATCTTCCTAGCGCATTGTAGTATGTAATTCAAATCATTTTATATTGTATTTCCAGAAGTCATGCGCCACTGTTTGCATATTGAGCGTAGGTTGTTCAAATATCAAAGAATCTTGGATGGGTTGTGCCTGGTAAAGATCCCCACATAATACCATGTCAATGTTTCCAAAGTATTTGGCGTGCACATGTTTTATGTTTCTTAGTCGGTTGTCAATGGAATATAAGAAGTGACTTCCAATCAAAGATGCCTCATCTATGAAGACAAGGTGCAGTTCATCATAAAGATTAGACAAGGTATCTAACATTTCCTTGTTGAGTGGAAGAAACTGTGACTTGTTAAAAGGCATAAAAAATGCAGAGTGGACTGTTGTTCCACTTGCATTATATGTAGCTTTTCCTATGTATGCAACTATTAGCCGCTTTGGTTTCATAGGATCAGAGGAATTGTCTGAATCATAGACTCAGATAAGCATTTGGAATAGTGCTTTCATTGTGAATGTCTTTCCTGTTCCCGCCCCACCTGTAAGGAAGAAGTGCACAAGAGTGTGCATGTTCAAGTGTTTTTTAATTGCAATGTCCTTTAGAATTGTTTGCTTCTCTCTATTCAACAAACATCTGACTCTGTGGTATTCATTTTTTTCAATAAGGAAAGGATGTTTTGTGACTTGAAATACAAGATTGATATATTTTTCAATGTCGGGTGCTCGAGGACGAGGCAAATCTTCTTGCAAGTCATAGGACTCAAAGAGAATTCTAGTTGTTTTACGGTTTGTGAATGTCTCATCAACATTTTCAGGGTTCTCTAGTTCACGAACTACACTTTCTAGATCACCCCATGTTGGATTAACATTGTATGTAAATATAGATTCATTGGTTTGTATTGTAGTCTCATAGGCAATATACGCAACTTCCCATGTAGGGAAGTTATGTTTTAATGTGTTTTCATTTTGATAAAACAAAACATATAACAATAGTTTTTCTCTACAATAGTTTTCATAGACAATATGTTTGTTGTATTTGACAAATCATATTAGAGAGGTTTTTTTTCTTTTTGATATGGGTGCACCATTTTTTTTGTAATGCGATACAAACTCTGCTAAGCATATATGATTAATAGGAAATGGACATTGGAGGTAATAATCAATAATAGAGCGACATAGCACGTCCTCTGAATTGTCAATCTCTTGTTCTAGCAAAGATGGTGGTTTACGCATAAATGTGCTTTTCTCAAGTGGAGATGTGTTTATGAAGACACATTTCCTTGAACTAGAGTTGAGGGGCAAGGAAAGTTCAATGTGGATTGCTTGTTGATAAAACATTTGTTGAAGATTAAGTAATGTATTTCCAAGCGTACATATCATTTTCATGGCATCAATATGACTTCTTTCATGTTCTTTGCGTATTCTTTTGAATGCACTTGTCATAGATTTGTCAACCTTTGTCATATACAAGGTACAATATGATGCTAGAACATATGCATTGAGGACATATCATGCATCTGTATTTTCATTCCACATAACTGGCACATCCTTGGAGAAATTGTTGTTCCAAATATGGGAAAGTTTTCATTTAAGGAAAACTGTTGGTTGTTTAAGTGTACATTGTATGGCTTGGATGTACTCATCTTTTGTTAGATTTAGCTCTGTCAAGAAGTCGTCGAAGCTCATTAACTCATCAAAGTCTTGTTGTTCTAGAAATGTGAACAATGATTTAGATTTCTCAATGACAACATTTTCCTCTAAACTAAGTGGCTCTATGATTTTTGTTGTTCTCATTGGCGACACAGGGAAGTTGTATCTGCAATGTGATTTTTTTTGTTTTTTACAGCTTCTTGTATGATAATGTCTATGAATTTTGGCAAAATCTAAATGATCCATGTTTCATGTTATGTATTTGTCCACAAATCACTCAATCTGTGAGTTGTTGTCATTTCCATAGACCAGTGCACCCTCTATCCACACCAATGCGTGGTCATGCTCACTCCCCTTATTATGGAACTCAGTCACAAAAAAGTAGTCTGATATTTTCTTGAAAAGAATTTCATCATGGCATATAAATTGCCTCAAAAGCATTTATTCTATGTATATAGTAGCAAGTACATGCCACTGAGTCTTTTCTTATGAGGTAGTCAATGTCATCATTTTCCAATGTATCAGTTTGTTTTTTCCTTTTCCCGTTCCTATACAATGCAGAAACTGTAACCACCAACAAATCCCAACGATGCTATGCACTTGTAAATGTGATGAAAAATGTTGGCGGTCCCAATTGTCGGATCATTGCAAAAATAGTTTTTTTGTTTTGTTGCAAATAGTCAGGAGAGATGTGAATGTTTTTGAAATCTATGTATCCAAGATCAGATTTCAGGATTTTTTCTAGGTTTGCTTTGTACTTGACATCTTTGGCCAACAACTTTCTTCCTTGTAGCTAGCATTTTCTTATTCACACCCACACACAAGACAACAATTGCTCAATTATTATGCACATTGTTTTGAAAAACAATTTTTTTATGTGACAAGAGAAGTCACCGCTTGAATGTAGCAGTTCCCATTGAACTATTTTATGGTAGCTGAATCATTCCGTAATGTCACTGTGACGTGGATATCCATAGAACAATGTTGGGAAGTTCATTTCCTCAACAATTTGTCCTTGAATATTCCAAGTGGACGTTGGCCCTCAACAAGTGCAATTTCGACAATCTTGTCTTGCAAGTCATGAATGCGTTGTGAGTCAGTGAATCCATGTATCAATGTTTCAATAGGTATTTTATTCTTTGATTCATCGCTTGTATCAAATTCACTAGCAGTCTAGAGAGTCTATGTAGAGCTGTCATCCCCTTCTCCAAGAACACTATTCTAGTTCTCATTTATACAAATGTCCAGTGCTTTGTACAAGGGCCTGGAACATAATTCTTTCAATGCTTTCATGACAACATGCACACACACTTTACCTGTCCTGTATGCATTTTTGTATTGCAAGCATCTTTTGAGAGCTACATCAATTGTCATTGTATCGCTAATGAATTGTGACAAGGATTTTTGTGCAACATCTAGTTGGACAGGCACATTAATAATTGATCCTATTAATCCCATTTGGGGTTGTTTATAGCCCCAAGGCCTGATTTGTGCAAATGCAATTCGTAGAGACAAAAGTCTCTCTTCAAGTTCTGTAAGTGTACTTACATTTGGTAGTGGTTTATTACATCTTATTTGATCAGGCGTTGCAAAGTGTGGTCATTTTCCATTTTCAAGTGATTGTTTGCATGGAAGACAAATATTGCCACTAGAAAATGTTCTATCATTTAGTGTCAAGCCGAGGTATTTTGCTTCCAAATCAGGCGTGAAAGACTTAGTGTTTTTTGCGAAATTCAATTGATCGCAAATTGCACATGCAATGGAAGGAGTGTCTTTAATTTGTTTCATATAAATCTGTTTTGCATCTTTCTTCCCTATACAAGTATGCATAGAAAGTGTTTGCTGGTTTTCATTGCTAGCAGTGCATGGTGTTGGATCTAGCCCACGAAATGTAATTTTTTCCCTCTCGTTCAATACCATGACCATTGTGGGATATGTGGCCGTACCTGTTTCTCTCACGTATATTTTTTTTCAATATGTGGTAGGTTAACTTATGCTTCCCACTGGAAACTAGTTTCACTTGTTGACAAGACATGTTGGACGTGGAATCGACATTTCTTATGGACATTGCATCCTCACCATATCGATGATAAAAACTATGATGTTCTTTGTCTTTGGACATGTGATGTTTGTGTTCAACAGAAAATGAGAAAATGCGATTGTGTTGTGAACAAACAATTTTTTTTAGGTTGTGATATGTGAGTTTCTATCTAGAAGGAAGCCTACCAATGTATTTTTTTCTCTCAGATATGACCTTTTTCAAGTTGTGATAATTTAGTCTACATTTTTTGTTCAAGGTCTGGATGACCTCATGACAACTGGGATGAGTTTCATTTTGATTAAATAACATGCAATGCTTATGTAGATTCGATGCGGTTTGGGTGGCATGGACACTAGATGCTAAACTGGTAGTATTTCTTATACTACCAATGTATTTTTTTCTCTCACGTATGACATTTTTCAAGTTGTGATAAGTTAGTCTATGTTTTTTGTTTAAGCTCTGTATGGCCTCATCACAACTGGGACGAGTTTCATTCTCATTAAATTGGATGCGACGCTTATGCAGATTCAATGCGGTTTGAGTGGCATGGACAGTGGACCCTAAAATAGTAGTATTTCTCAACGAAGGTTGATAATGGATATGTGGTGTATCTGTTTTCAACGAGATAATGTCAATTGTTCGATAGTATTTTGAATCAATACAATAGGAATGGATAGTACCATCCGACAGGGCTGCCCAAACCTGGATATTAACTCTGAATATGATAGATAGCCATTGCAAATAGAATCTGCCACCCTCTACATTTCCTTTCTCATATGGAAGTGCCATGTTCACAAGGTATTGTTGCCAACTTCCAATTGTCGACATACTTTCTAGGAGATATGGTAAAAGGTGTTGATGCAAGTAGGTAAAATCCTGTTGGATGCCGCCTATAATTGCATTGCAAAAGGATTGTACAATGTAAATATGCAATGACTGCACATAGAACTATGTTGCTACCAAATAGAAAATTGCATTGAATAGACTATCTCCACAACTAGATGTAATAGTTGTTGCTATGTGCAAGCCATGGGAGTGTATATGATGCATAATTCGTTTCCAATGCGATTCGAGGTCTTTGCAAATGAGGGACAAGTAAATATGAGGTCCTCCAAGATTGCATATGGTTGATTTTCTATACAACAATGGTTCATAATGAACATTGACAAGATTGGCATCATGAAACAAGATGCAATATGGATTGCTAGATGCAGTTTTGTTGAATAGTAGATGTCTTGTTTTTATTGTTAATGACCATATTCCAATTGATATATTCAACCACTAGGACAACCAACATATACAAAATGTATCTCCCCAAAGTCCCCTCTCACGTGCAGGTAGAATTGAAGATGTAGACAACTGCATCTTTGAAAAATACGTAGTGACATCATGTATTCCATGCAACTGGCAAAGAAAATCAGATGCCAATTTGTATTGATACGAATCCAATGCCTCAATGTCACCATTTTCTAAACTGCCCAAGAAATAATCTATCAATCCATTGCGCAGGTCAGTCAAGGAATAATGGAAATGCAATAGAACTTGAAATGCATCGAAGAGGCAATCTCCTACAGTATACGTTAATGCATCTAATCTAAAAAGGCCATTGCTATGTAATACCTGGTCAATGTTGTCATGTACAATGGAGTCTGTATCTATTTCATAGGACTCAACATCTATTACTTGCTTAATCTCTTAAGTTGTGATTTCCAAGATGTTTCTTACCTATATTAAGATAATATGCAAATAGAGAAAAAAAAAATAAAAAAAAATACAACTACAGAACTACATACCAATTCCGTTATGCATCCTTCAACCTTCTTCATGTCAAATTCAATCCCCCTAGTCACTACAACATATGAAAAACAAACAAACATACAATGAACAGTGAAGCAAACAAAAGAGAAAACGCAAATGAAATAACACTATAAATTTGCTCATCATAAAGACCAAGTATTCAAGCCATATCATTTTTGAACCTATTCCACGTGTGCATCCTATAAACGTTTCAATGGAAGAAGATGCTTTGAAAGACATAAAGGATAGAATAAAAGTAATAGGTGGACGGGGTTTTTGATTCAGAGAATAAAAGCATGCCCTGTCACAAGGTCCTGGTAGATGCTTGCTCTGCAATGACAACTATGAATTCATTTTCTAAACCCCTTTGCATTGCTATTTTCGAAAGAGCTATGGCATGATATCTAGGACATGGAAGTTGGCATATGTAATTGGAAGGGAATAACCTGGAAAAAATGCACCAAACGTATGGTTTCCAGGAACAAAAAATATGAGGAGAACATTCAATTTCCTTTTTTATATTTCACTGTGGCTGCAACATATGTGGGTTCTGTGTCCAACATTGACATTCAAAGGGGAACAAGACATTTTGCAGTTGGCATGCTTACATGAAGAGTGTGCTTGTCATTGATGGAAAGAGCAACAACGACGATGGAAAATAGGAAAGCATCGATGATAGCACTGGAAGAAGTCCTCTTCTATGAAGATAGAGCTCAAGAGGAAAAGCGAAGACACGACCTTTCAATCGATTTTGCAGGAGAAGGCTCAGAGGCCGAAACCTTTGAATACTTAGAAATTATTCTAATTCGGAATAAATCATAAGCTCAAGAGGAGGAGTGATAGTGGCCGTCGGATCGAGCACCATGAAGAATCTGGATCGTTGGATCAGAGTCCAGACAGGAGGAACAAGTGCACAGAGGAGGAGACCAAATATCAGGCATTAGATATGAGTGCGTGGACCAAACATTAGAGCCAGAGGTAAGTGCACAGACTTTAATTATTTTAGAGTGCATAAGAGAAGCTAAAACTCACGAAGTTTGAAATCGCGAAGCAATCCTAGCCGTTGGTGTTGGGAAGGACACGTGGCAGCAGATAAGCAGATTCACAGAATCACAAATCAGAAGAACTGCATCGAGTAGCCCGAGACAAGAACTTGCGAAGTCCGAGTTCACGATTTGATCTCGACTGTTGGATCACGGAGAGATCTGGACCATTGATCTAACACAAGCGCAAGTTCAGGAATCGGAAGAAGGGAGGTGAGACAACTTTCGACATCGCTAAATGCAAAGAAGATATCTCGACCGTTGGATCACAGAGAGATCTGGACCATTGATCTAGTAAACATAGAGTCAGGGTTTGGGTTTTGGAAGAAAAGGATGAGTTAATTTACAAAGTCCCGAAACACGAAGTGCTCGGGAGTTGGGCCCCAAGACCTAGCTGGAGGTCACATCGATGGAGAATAGGGGAAGGAGCTAGCACTTGCTAGACTCCTAACTCGAAGTTCGGGAGTTGGAAGAGTCGGGTGACTCATAGAAAAAACTCCGACATCGCGAGTCGCGAAATCTCAAAGTGCGAAGAAGAGACCCGAACCATCGATCGAGGAATGTTATGGGCCGTTAATCTAGCATGACGAAGTTTAGAGTTCAGAAGTTCAGTTTTCAAAGAATGGAGAAGAGATAACTTGCGAGATCATGAAATGCGAAGTTGCGTAGCACCTTCTTTGTTAGCATTTGGTCATAGCGTGTGGACACTTGAAGAGGAACTTGCACCCGGTGCTAGTTCGTGCAGGTGAAATTCAAAAGGAGCTTCTTCGAGAAGATGTCCTATAACTGTCAGAGAAGCTCAAGTGTAACAGAGAAGATGAAGGGTCGCACTGCTAGAGAAGCCAAAGAATCTCATGATAACGCCATTGATGACGAGCAAACTGATGTATCTGCCAGAGAATTTGAAGATCTTCAGGGTGATCTCCAAAGGAGATGAAGAGTCTCGAGATAACTTCCAGTGAAATGAAGACTCATCATAGAGACAATTGACAAATGGAAAAGTGTCGAAGACTGTAATTGCCAGAGAGGACGAAGAGTTGCATGCATGATCTGGTAGAGGACTTGGCATGATAAATATACACAGAACATAGAAGAGAAGGTGGTATTCAATTGTGATTCATGTGTGTAGAAGAGAATGCTGAGGTATGAATGCAAAGACAAAGCAAAAGAAAAAAAAGTGCAAGATGATGCAAGGATGAATCACTGATGCATG
This sequence comes from Picea mariana, assembly GCA_032191745.1. Classification (NCBI taxonomy): domain Eukaryota; kingdom Viridiplantae; phylum Streptophyta; class Pinopsida; order Pinales; family Pinaceae; genus Picea; species Picea mariana. The sequence goes on from JASDQU011507936.1 coordinate 19,942, forward strand.
CAGAGCAGAGCAGTATAACAAAACAATGATGAGACTGGTAAGCCATTGACAAATATTGTATCACTATAATAAATTTCGGTAACAAAGTTTTATATCTCAGGGTGGTAGGGAGGTGCCAGGGAGGACTGTTGTCCTCAGACTTTCAAGTGGGTGCTTGAACACATGGATTTGTAGCTTCCATCTAGTTGTAGCAAAAAAAAACCAAGGTGGTAGGGTGGTGCAAGGGAGAACCATTGTTCTATTTTATACAGGTTGGTGCCTGTGTGATTGGAAGTTGGTGCTGGAACACTCAGGGAGTTGGTGCTTCCTTCTAGTTGGTGCTAGAGAAATCTGAGAGTTGGTTCTCTCTGCAAGTTGTATCTTGCTATCAGAGGTTGTAGCCTCATATTTGAGTTGGTGCTCAAAGACTGTGATGTACATGAAAGTAGGATCTTAATTGACATCCTAAGAAGAAGAGGTTTTCTCCCTTTATGGGTTTCCTCAGGAAAATCAGTGTCTCTGTGTATTCTGTGTGATTGATCAAATATTGTATATCTATGCATGTTAATTTATCAGCAACACATTAAATAATAATCTAGAAACATTCAAAAAAGAACCTGAAAAGTTTCAAGCTTATATATATAACTGATTCACTCCCCCCTCTCAGTTATTTTTCCAACAATTGGTATCAGGGCTGGTGCCTTTGATCAAAGGTAGATCCATAAGGTTGAACATGACTAGTCATGAAGGAAGTTCAACTAATAGAGCCCCTCTGTTTGATGGAACAAACTTTGCCTTCTGGAAAATAAGGATGAGAACATATTTAATGTCCCTGGGTATTGATGTTTGGGATGTCGTTGAAACTGTATATGTGAATCCTGTAGTCTTGGCCTCAAAAGATGATAAGCTGGAGTTTAGATTTAATGCAAAAGAAATGAATGCCATCCTCAATGGACTTGCAGAAGACGAATTTGTCAAAGTCATGCAGTGTTATTCAAGAAAAGTTATGTGGGACAAGCTAATAAGTAGTTATGAAGGTAATGAAAAGGTGAAAGACACAAAACTTCAGACTCACAGAATGAAATTTGAGCAGTTAAATATGGATGAAGACAAAACTATTAGTAAGTACTTCTTACGTATAGAAGAACTTTTTAACACTATGAAAGGTCTAGGTGAAACGATAGATGAATCTTTTCTAGTCCAGAAAATATTAAGATCTCTTCATGATAGATTTAACTCAAAGGTCTCTGCTATAGAGGAAATAACTGATCTCAAAGCGTTGATACTAGCTCAACTTCTTGGAACCCTAACTGCTTATGAAATGAGAATCACCAAAGGTAAATCCACTACAAGAGAGGCATCCTTTAAACTAGAGAAAACCACAAAATCCGATATAGATGAGATTGAAGCAAATTTTGTGAGAAGACTGACGAAAGGATTAGGCAAATACAAAGGTAAACTGCTCTTCAAATGTTTCAATTGTGGTAGGAGAGGTCATTTTGAATCTAAGTGTCCTCATAAAATAAAGGATCAGACATATGACGATGAAGAAAAGCATAAACACAAGAAGGTCTATAGAGAGAATAATTTTAAGAAGAAAATCCTTTGTGTAAACAATGATGACGATCCTTTAGATGATGAAGACAATGACTCTTCTATTGAAAGTAAAATAAATGATGTCATGCTAATAGTCTTATAATATCTAAACATTTAAGATACAGGAAGTGAGTTTGCTGATTGTGAAGAAGTAGTAGATATTGAAGGAAAACTTATCAGTGCCATGGAAGATATTGATAGACTCAGACAAAAGAAAAGAAAAGAAAAACAATTACTGCTCAGGTATGAGAAAACATGCAATGAACCATCTAAAGAAATTGCTCTGTTGAAAGTTAAGTTAGAATAAGATAAGAGGATTGAGGACATCCTCACACAATAATTAAAGGAAGCCAAAACAAAAGGTGAAAAATTGGAAGCTGAAGTAGTGTCTGTCAGAAAAGATCTAGAGAAATTTCAGGCCTTTTATCATGAGAATATGACAAGTATTAAAGCCTCAGAAGGATTAGCCACCATTCTGAATCAACAAAGGAATCCAAAGTTGAAAACTGGTTTGGGTTATGAAGAGGGATCAAGTAGTGGTCAGCCAAGCAACAAATAATCCATCAATTTTGTCAAATCTACAACCATTGACAACAACAAACGTGCAAAAACAAAGGAAGATAATGAGCCACCAAGGAGGAGTGAAGAAAAAGGTACCATAACTGAATCTGTAAAACAAATAAATGATACACCCTCTGCTCAAGGAAATCATCAGCATGGAAGAAATCGACCTGCTCAAAGAAGACATCCATTTTCCAGGTACACAGATTTTTTCTATGGATATTGTTTTTACTGTTCTAACTTTGGCCACAAAGATGTAAATTGTTCGTTAAGATTTAGACATGAGCAATCAAGACACCCAAGGAATAAATATCTACCACAACAAAGAATGAGACAACCAAGTAACAAACAAAAACAGATTGCAAATCATGTGATGGTTGGGAAAAGGACGCAGATTAAGCATATCAATCATTATGATCCTTTATTCAATGAACTAGAATGTTACATCTGCCATAATTATGGACATAAAGCTGCATACTGTCACCTAAAGAACTATAAGTCAGTTTCAAATCATAGAGCTAAAAACTTCAATGTTTGGAAGAAGAAATAAGATAACAAGTGTGGATTAATGTTGGCAGCTCAAAGACAAAAGAACCCTTGGTATATTGACAACGGATGCTCCAGTCATATGAAAAGTGACA
>JASDQU011507937.1:0-10488 GCA_032191745.1 Picea mariana
TTGATATCTTCTTCTTTAATCCTTACTTGATGGTATCATGATCTGAGATCTATCTTTGAAAATATTTCTGCATCCTTCAATTGATCAAAGAGGTCATCAATCCTTGGCAGGGGATACTTGTTCTTATCAGTCACCTTATTCAATTGTCTGAAGTCAATGCACAACCTTAGTGTTCCATCTTTTTTTTTCACAAACAAGACTGGGGCACCCCAAGGTGACACTCTTGGGCGTATATACTCGTTCTTCAGAATTTCTTCAAGCTGCATTTGCAACTCCTTCAATTCTGGTGTACTCATTCTGTAAGGAGTCTTTGGTACTAGTGCTGCTCCAGGCATTAAATTTATAGAGAAATCAATGTCTCTCATTGGGGGTAGTCCGGGTACTTCCTTGAACACATCTTCAAAATCTTCCAGGATTGCATAATCTTCCAAATTTTGCACTTTATCTCTAGGTGTCTCTGCCAAATGAGCTGCAATTATTTGACACTCTTTTCTGTAACATTTCTTCAGGTGCAATGTTGAAATTTCTCTAATGGTTACTGCCTTGGGAATTCCCCGTACTTTCCTTAGTTTCCCTTCCTCATCTAGGCAAGTAAATGCTTTGTTGTGACAGTCTAAGAGAGTGTGATGTTGGTCCAACCAATCCATCCCAATTAGACAGTCATAGGAACCTAAAGGCAAGATGTTTAAATCTGCCTTGGTGTTCAGTCCATTCATGTCTATGAGGCATGACTTAACCATCTCATTAACTTTTCTTCTGGCTTCTGTAGCCAGTTGCACCAACCAAGATTTTCCATGCTTGCTTTTTGGCAATTGCAAACTTTCCACCATCTTAGGGTCTATATAACTATGACTAGCTCCTGAATCAATTAAAATAACAATGGTTTGGTTGTTGATCATACCTTTCACTTCAATCATATGGGACTGATACTTTGCTTGCTTGTTGTCCAGGGCTGCATAAATCCTTGGCACATATCTGCCCATGTCCTCCACTGTTTCAACTCGCTGTACATTGTGAACAACCCTTCCTTTTTCACCTCAGTGAGGACAATTTTTGAACCTATGGTCCCCTTTACAACCCCAACATTGCATAGGTGGCTGCCTTGGTCCTTGACTCCCTATGTCAATTGTTCTGGATTCTTTAGGCGTTTGCTGTCTTTGTGGATTATTTTTGAAGAATGGTGGCTTAGCTCCCTTCTTCCTCTGATCCATCTTGAATTTATTATTGTCTTCCCAAGCCTTTTGGAAAGCTGGCCTTGCTTTCTGCTGATCATATAGGCATTTAGCTCTCCTTATGGTCTCTTCTAATGTCTTGGGATCATCATACTGTATTTTGTCACTGATGAACGATGACAATCCACTCAAATACCTTTGAATTTTGACTGTCTCATCCTTGATGAAAGAGACATACTTCAACAGTTCCAGAAACCTTCTCTCATATTCATCTATGGTCATATTTCCAAGCTTGAGTTAAAGAACTCTTTCATTTTCTTGTCATAGTATCTCTTAGTCAAGTACTTCTTCTCAAAATACTTCTTGAATTCCCTCCAAGTAACACTTTTCTCTACAATGTGCTGCACCTGCACAAGTTGATCCTACCACATGGAGGCCTTTCCTTTGAGTTGATAAATAACAATTCTACCTTCTGCATGACAAGAATAATTATGCAATTGAAAATACTTTCTCATGCCCAACAACCATGTTTTTGCATATTCATCCTTCTTGTGCTCACTATCAAATATAGGAGGTTTGATTTTGTTCATTTCTCCTCGCAACTCATCCACCCCAAATCTCTTATACCTTCTGACATGGGATAGACTCGAGTTGTTGCCTGCTCTCTTATTGGAATTCCTTGGGGAATGATGGTGATGTCTATTAACACTTTTTGCTTTTCTTTTCTCCTCTGAAGTCTTGTGACTCTCATATTTACTTGAGCCACTCTCTCCTTAACCAATTTCTTTTCTATTCTGTTCAAACCCTCCAATAACTTCATGTTGAAGTCATCCTGCTGCTCTTTGGCTTTCATAAGCCTTTCATTATCAGCTTTATGGCCTTGGACATCCTTCTGCAAATTCTTAATGGTCTCAACCATATTCATATTTTCATTCCTTTCTTCTCCATGTCCATTGGAGTTTGTTCCTTCAATGCCCAAATGGACATCCACCCCTCTGCTTTCATCTTGCTGACTGTAATTCCCCTGTGCTTCTTCCATTCCTATGGACTCCGCACTAGTCTGATCTGATCTAGTTGTTAATTCTGCAAAACGTGAAGCCATCAAAACTTATCAGGCTAATAATTCAATAATTTCATGAAAATATGCACCATTTTGGTTCAATATATACATCAGAATTATCTCTCTCGATTTCCTGGAGTTATCACCATGACAATTCTAGATAAGACCCAAGTCTTGAAAAAACAGACGCGCAATGCCTTCAAAGATACATCTGTGCAAGAAGGTGGTTTGTTGAAACCACTTTCACCAAGACGCGGTATCACATGTCTCAACATGTCAAATCCACCACTCGTGGAGCGGGCGACGGCTAGTCAGATCACCCTGCTTCACTCGTTTGATACTTTGCAGCCATGTGACCTCTGTTGAACGATGCCATGTAATGAACTCAAAAGCTAATCATTCGAAATGGATTAGCCGAGCATGGCATCCCAACGCTCTTGTACGTAATCCGTTTGCACTTCATAATTGGAATTCTATAACTACCAATCCTCAAGTATGAAGGTATTTGCGTATCCATAACCGAAGTAATCTCCAAACTACTCGACTTTCTACTCTCTGTAAAATCATTTTGATATCCACAACCTGAGATACATGGACAAGGCTAAATCGAGTGAGACTGGTTATTCGGGCAACATGCTAGACTTTCCTGCGAATAAGGAGGAAAGGGTCCTTGCGCACATTCTAGCAACTAAATTTCACATAGAGCCGGCTATAGACTCGCGGTTGGAACTCAGGCTGAATCCCACTATGAAGGATTTAGTCATCAACAGGCCATCCGCTAAGAAGAAAAGGAGCAAGCAACAGAGGAAGGAGGAATCCATGGCCGAAGCGACCGAAAGTGTTGGAGAGAATCAACTGGTATGGTTAGATTCTTTAAAGGAGTAGATCGCTAAGCTGAAGTGAGTCTTCAACTAAAATTAAGCATGCTTCAACGAATTTTTGATTAGTCGGTAGCGGAGGTAAGGAGCACCAGAGATGATAGGGTTGTTCTTAAACGACCCTTTTTACAACAGGCTAACTGCTGTCATCCCCCTTTTGTAATTTTGTGATTAATATGATTATATAAATACAGAAGCGGATTTTAGATTGTTTATTACAAAATTCTATCTGGTTGTGTTATGAATCTTGTTTTCTTTTATAGTATGTTTTTCTTGTAAGTTTATATTTCACTAGACAACTTATACTCATACTATTTGCGTACCAACAAAACTCCTCTATGTTATGCAATACTTGCACACCCCATGTGCACATTACTATGTGTGTGCTCACCACGCAGGGCTAAATTCAACGCATGCATCCACACATAATAATCTTCTACGCGGCGCCACAATTTACTGCGCACACTTGCACACCAACGTTTTCCCGTGCGATGCCAAAATTTACCACGCGCGCCAGCACGCCAACATTCCGTGACTCGAATTTTGGTCACTTCGAAGTTACTCTTCTGTGAATATTCGCTTCAACTGAACCCCTCTGGCCCATCCAGACTCAGTGTTGAACTGATGCTCTGATACCAAGTTGTAACATTCCCCCGGCCACCCGCCGGTCGACAGTCGCCACTCCAAAGCAATCTCTCATGCTCTGATACCAATTTGTAGTATCCCCAGCCTTATACAGGCCGAACCATACTACTCTAGGGAACACTTTTGTTCTCTTACTGCAGAACATATGGTAACATACCCAGTAATCGACTGAGCTATGCCACATAAACTTTCTCTTAAAACTACATGCAACTTAAACACGTACACACAGTACTCTTGCAGAAGATTTACATATAAACATAAACAAACCATTACATTCTGTAATATATGACTTTATACTGAAATAACAGTAACCACCGATATGCAACATATACAAGAAAATACCCATAAACATAGAGGCAATTATAATCACATATATGATAAACCGTAACATAAGCACGTAAATAACAATGCAACATATCATTTTATCATACGATTAGTACTTATCTTGGAAAGATTGTCACCAATTGCGTACAGATCATCCATGAACCTCCCAGCCTTAGAATACACTGTTCATCACTCTCAATATTAGTCACCCCCGAGCTTGGACTGAACTCCACCTGGGTAAATGGTTCTTAACCAGACTACGCCTCATGGACAACAGGAAAGACTCCGTCTCAGGTGCTCACTCAACTAACAACCTACAACCTCTCATTCCCCACATGCATGTCCCACCCAAGGAAGTGTGCCCCTTCTCTACTCAACAGTCCCTCGGTTGTCCCACTTCCCTTCCAGGGCTTCAGCAACAGGTTGGACCGGAAGTTTCAGAGCGTTGTAGCTACAGTTTAGCACCTTTGAGAATCAATCCCCAACAATTCTCACGCTTTGAGAATTGCTCACGGGCCTGACAACCCGTTTCTTCAATCTCGCTCCAAGCTAACCAGGTACACCAACCGGAAAAGGTTATGGGAACAGGCTTAGAAATGGTGAAATGGTTGTCTCAAGGATAATGAAATGCGTGAGTGAAAATGGTCATGGAATCATTAACTGGATAACTGAGTGAAGGAAGGAATCACTGTGAAACTCCTCGTGAAAGTGATGGTGAGAATGATGGTCAAACTGCTCGTAGAAAAATCTCCGTGAAAAGTGACCAAATGAGCTAAGTCCCCCACGATATGAATGCATGTCTCCAACTTGACACTTGTCATATCGGAAGTTACTTTGGTCCACTTGTCCCCAACTTTAGAACTTAGGATAAAATAATTATCCATACTTTGTACTTTATGAAATATTAATATAATATTCCCTTGACTTTTGGCCCTCCCTTTCCCTAACTGGTGAAGTTCATTCCCCCATCTCTTTTATCGTGGTCGGTCTGCACGCAACGATGTATTTTATATTAATTATGAGTCATGTACAAAATAGGTGCATTGGCCTTTGACATCTAGGCGTTCTAGCCTAATACCAAAACATAAGCATCCCAGCTTATAATAACTAGCTCACCAGCCTATAACACATATCATATACACGAGGCTCGATGTCCTCCATACTGCGCACACTTTAGTTACTATGAGCGGTATCCGGGAATGTGCATACTACATCATTTTACTGCGCAGTTCATGCACGCACTATGCCACATGGCATGCATTGCCAAATGATGTCAAAACAACTCACCAACTTAAGTACACTTATATTACATTTACGATTGGGTTCGGTCGAGGGATATTACAGTTTTGATGCATAAAACATTAGTTTTCACTGCTATCATTCTTCCCAAGGGTAAGTAACATGGTTTGCGACCTTGATTACTATCTTCCTCTATTTCAATTGTGGTTCCCCCAATTCTTTCTAGAATCTCGAGGTCTACTATAACACCATTTATTTGTTTGTCCATTACTATTGTAGGCATTTGTATTTTTTTTTCTTCTGAAAAATAGAGCTAATTTTACATACTTAGGCTTCCTTGCTGTCACTTTCCCATGATTCATCTGTGTTCAATAGACATTCTAAAGAATTCTCAATTTTCTTCGTGTACTATTTATTCATGGCTAACTACTTCAATTGCTTGTTCAGATCTTGTGTTTCACTATCTTTGTTCTCTTTCCACGATTTCCCCTTCTTTCTTTTCCAATCTCTTATTGCTAGGACAACTTCCTCGTAGTTTTCTTTTCGAATTTCAAAATCCATGTTATTTTCTTCATCGGATTGCGATCCACAATATCCTTTCCATCTCATCCCGATTTTAACTCGAACCTCTTTTGGTTTCAGTTGTCGTTTAATTTGTATCTTCTTACAACTTTTTTAATGGAGTTCCTTCAATAATATTGGGCATTACTTAGTTTTGTGATTCCTTGGTCCTCAATGTGAGCACATTGTAACTCCTTGAATATTGAAAATGCAGTCGTTTGTTGTGTGTCCTCAAGTTCCATATGCGTAACATTTTCATGCTACTTTCCCTCTTGCTAAAATATGGACATTGGGATGAGTGTTTGACTATGTAGATATTGGGGTTTTGTTGTTGGTCAAATTCGCAGTGTCTAATGTTGAGATTTGGTAGCTTGGAGGTACTTCTGCATTGGCAGCACTCAACATGTGGAAGTGACCAAGCAAATTTTCTGCTAGTGACTTTATAAAGTGATTTTATAAAGTTGAGTCTTCTAATTTTTTAATGTAAAAGTGACTTTAGGATGTTTTGAGTCACTTTAATGACTTAAGTGACCTCAACGAATGATTAAGTCGTGACTATTGATCTTGAGGGAAAGTGAAGAGTCGCTCATGGGAGATCAAGGGTTATGAGAGTTACATTTCGAAATTGTTTAAATACAACTTATTAGGAGAAGGAGGGCACACTTTTGAGGAGAGCTTGAGGGAAGGTGAAGGCGCATGCATCCCAATGAAGTTTCTTTGCTTGGAGGGAAGGCGTTTCAACAACCAGAAGTTGGCATGCATCCCTAGGAGGATTGGCACACACTTCTAGAGAGTTTCAGTATTAAAAGAGGTCGTACAACTAGGAATTCGTACAATATGGATTGGAGGAGGTTGTTCAACATTTTATGATGGGTTTTGCAGCTACATCTACTACATAAATTTATGCTATGTATTGGCATGAATTTCGAGGTGTGTTACTGCAACAAATAAAATCGTACAACAAGGTACAAATCTGTACATTTTCCTGGGCACAAAAATCGAGGCATATTTCTTTTATTGGTCGTTGTACAGTCGATACAGATTGTATAGGAAATCAGTTTTTGATTTCAGACTGTGCTGCTATGGAAATAATTGTTGTTTTTGCTCAAATAGGCTGAACGTATAGATTATTTAATGCTGATTATAAGCTGCGATTGTACTCATAAATTTTTCTTAAGTTGAATAAAGAAACTTTCTCCTCAATTCTGTCATCTTTTCCAAGAAATTCTTCTCGGAGTTTTGCCCAGATTTTTGGTGCTAAAAGTGTGATTTTGTTCATTGTTCATGAGTATTCCGCTGCTATTATATTTCATATTGCGTAGTTGTTTGTATTTCAGCCCATAGGTCAATATTTGCATGCTGTTATATTGCTAAGATTGGTGCACAACTAGGGAAAGCTGGAATATGTTATCAACTAAGTGTGGGATTGATATATACATATTTTAACATGGTATCAGAACTAGGGCTCTGAATTTCAGTGGGCAGCTTTGGCACTTGGGACGACAAGTGATTTGCTGGTGTATTTGCTTGAAGAAGGCAAAAAATGTTCTTTATCAGGTGGACCAAGATGACTTCCAACCTCAGGTTTGAAGATAGATTGGAGGGGGTCTCCAACTATCTGCATAGAAGGTTAGAATCAACAGTGTTCTCAAGGAGAACAAATTGTGGTCGTTTGTGAACACCATTGTGCCTATACTTGCTTCATATCCCATAACTCTTGATGTTCATGAGGTGAGGGAAGCCAAGACTCAGAGAATCATCTTGGATGGGGTCAAAGACCACCTTATTCCACACTTGGCTGAGAAGAAGACATCCAATGAAAGGTGGGTTGCATTGAAAGGCTTGTATGAGGCTAAGAACGAGAACCAGAAAATGGCTCTCCAAGACAAGCTCCATGGAGCTAGAATGGTCAAAAGAGAGAGTGTGGCCACCTACCTCACCCGGGCTGTTGGAGAAGTCATTCCTGACTCAGAGTTGGTGCAGATAGCTCTCAAAGGCTTCACCAAGGAGTGGGAGGTTTTCGTCAAGTGTGTGGTGGGGAGAGAGAAGCTCCCTGACTGGAGCATATTGTGGKATGATTTTACGTAGGAGGAGATCCGAGAGGGRTCTCGGGAAAAGKCATTGGATGGTGCAAACAACAAGAACATTGMTTTTATGGCAAAGGGCAATGAGAAGAAGAAGGACATGAGCAAGGTGAAATGCTTTGCATGTCACAAGACTGGCCACTATGCTAGTCAATGTCYGAAAAATAAGAAGAAGAAACCAAAACCAGAGGTGTCAACTTCAGCAGAAGTTGCAAAGTTTGCTGAGAGATATGAGAAGGMATTCTCTCTCATGACTGGTCYCGTGGGTAGTGGATGCCTAACGTTCGAGGACATTGAGTCTTGGTTTGTGGACAGTGGAGCTTCTCGACACATGACTGGGTTTAGGTAAGTTTTCCTCAATCTTACAGAGATAGACTCAGATTGTAGAGTGAATTGTGGAGCCGGTCCACAACTTGCAGTAAAGGGGGTTGGAAGGTTGAGATACCAACTAGAGTCAGGAGGTCTTCTAGAGGTTGGCGAGGTGTTATATATTCCAGAGTTGACAGTTAATTTGCTCTCAGTGTCACCTTTGGATGAGAGTGGATTTGGAGTTGTCTTCTATGGTGGACATGTGTTTTTATATCCTGTAGGAGAAACTCCTGACACAACAGTAATGCTTGGTATCAAGTATGAGGGTTTGTATAGGTTGTTGGGTAGACTTGTGTTGGGGTCCAGTGGATTTCTGGACTTAGATTCTGTGTCGGAGAGTTGGCAGGTAGCACAGGAGAGAGAGTTGATCCGTGGGACTCAGTGTTCTTCCGGGACTCTCAAAGGACTCAACAGGCACGAGTTGACACAGATGGATGCTTAAGAGAGTGTGCAGTCTCCTAGGAGCATGTCTTCAGTTCATGGTACAACGAAGGTAGCAACAAAGGCTTCCATTGTAGTGGGAGCAAAGACTTCTAGTACAGAGGGAGCAGCTATGACAGTTGATGAGATGGAGACAGATTCTGGTGGTGATACCAGAAGTACCTCTCTCGCTAAGAGGGAGTGTTGAGATTTGGTAGCTTGGAGGTACTTTTGCATTGGCAGCGCTCAACATGTGGAAGTGACCAAACAAATTTTCTCCTAATGACTATATTTAAAAAGTGATTTTATAAAGTCGAGTCTTTTAATTTTGTAATGTAAAAGTGACTTTATGATGTTTTGAGTCACTTTAATGACTTAAGTGACCTCAAAAAATAATTAAGTCATGATCGTTGATCTTGAGGGAAAGTGAAGAGTCACTCATGGGAGATCAAGGGTTAGGAGAGTTACATTTCAAAATTGTTTAAAGGCAGCTAGCTCATTAGGAGAAGGAGGGCGCACTTTTGAGGAGAGCTTGAGGGAAGGTGAAGTGGCATGCATCCCAAGGAAGTTTCTTTACTTTGAAGGAAGAAGTTTCAGCAACCATAAGTTGGCATGCATCCCTAAGAGTATTGGCACACACTTCTAGACAGTTTCAACATTAAAAGAGGAGGCCGTACAACTAGGAATTCGTACAGTACAGATTGGAGGAGGGCGTACAACATTTTATGCTGGGTTTTGCAGCTACATCTAGCACATCAATTTCTACTATGTATTGGCACGAATTTCGAGATGTGTTACTGCAACAAATAAAATCGTACAACAAGGTACAGATCTGTACCTTTTCTGGGCACAAAAATCGAGGCATATTTATGTTATTGGTGGTTGTACGGTCCGTACAGATTGTACACAAAATCAGTGTTTGATTTTAGACTGTGTTGCTATGGAGATAATTGTTGTTTTTGCTCAGATAGGGTGAACATACAGACTATTTAATGCTGATTATAAGTTGTTGTACTCATAAATTTTTCTTAAGTTAAATAAATAAACTTTCTCCTCAATTCTGTCATCTTTTCTGAGAAATTCTTCTTGGGGTTTTGCCCATATTTTTGGTGCTAAAAGTGTGATTTTGTTCACTGTTCATGAGTATTCCACTGCTGTTATATTTCAGATTGCTTAGTTGTTTGTATTTCAGCCCATAGGCCAATATTTGCATGCTGTTATATTGCTAAGATTGGTGTACAACTAGAGAACGCTGAAATCTGTTATTAACTAAGTGTGGGACTGATATATACATAATTTAACATGGTATTAGAGCTAGGGCTCTGAATTTCAGTGGGCGGCTTTGGCACTTGGGACAACAAGTGATTTGCTGGTGTATTTGCTTGAAGAAGGCATAAAAGGTTCTTCATCAGGTGGACAAAGATGACTTCCAGCGTCGGGTTTGAAGATAGATTGGAGGGGGTCTCCAACTACCTACAGTGGAAGGTTAGAATCAACAGTGTTCTCAAGGAGAACAAATCGTGGTCGTTTGCGAACACCATTGTGCCTGTACCTGCTTCAGATCCCATAACTCTTGATGTTCATGTGGCGAGGGAAGCCAAGACTCAGAGAATCATCTTGGACGGGGTTAAAGACCACCTTATTCCACACTTGGCTGAGAAGAAGACACCCAATGAAATGTAGGTTGCACTGAAAGGCTTGTATGAGGCTAAGAACGAGAACCGAAAAATGGCTCT
>JASDQU011507938.1:0-18404 GCA_032191745.1 Picea mariana
TTCCAAGACACTCTTATGTGGCTTCCAATACTCAAATTCGAATTCCCTTCAAGATATGGAAGGAGATTTGGATAAAGGTCAAAGAGGATATGTGTCTCATCATTTGCCATTTGGTTGTAACTATATGAGATTTTTATGGATCTAGGGAGAGAATGGTGGATCTCCATTAATGGGGTAGCTTCTTATGTTCTTGTATAAATAGGAGAGCCTTCTCCTTTCAAAAGGGAGATATGGAGATATGGAGATGAAAGATAGAGATAGATGGAGATATAGGTGTGAAGTTCAGGAAATGCTCATGTTTTGAATTGATAGGTTGATTCTTGAGGTTAGTCGAGAGGATATTTTATATTGGAATGAAGATGTAATCATATTCTTTTGAATACAAGACATGCTTCCATTTTGATTTCTATTTCGTGTTAAGATTATGGTGTACTTGCTGAAGGATGGAAGGGCCCCCATGCACTGATGCCAGTACACCTATGTGTTGTATNCATGTTATTTTTATGTTCTTTGCTTTAGTAGTTTAGAATAAACAACTTCAATCCTCGCACATATTGTGTTGTGCCTCTAAGCTTACGAGTTCCTGGTTGACATTAAATCGTTGAGAATTTATGTGACACATTTTTCACTCAACAAGAGGCATGGTGGAAACTATGCGGCTAGACTGTAATTCTTGTTGCACCCCTTGGAGCTCGTCCTTAGTCTGACTGAACACCTCCTCCTACTTAGCTTCTTGCTTCTCTGCTATCTCTAGCGAATCATCTTTCAATGTTGAGAAGATAAAGTGGAAGTCGTCTGAGGTGAGGGTGGTCTCAAATTTGGTCCCGGTTTCTTTCACTTTCTTCCTTGAAGAAATTTTCAGAGGGGAAACCTTCCTTTTATTTGAGGGGTCCTCCTCGTCTCTAGGCGGTGTAGACTCACCTTTCTTTGGTTCAACTTCTTCACCATCTATCTCTCCACCATCTCCTCGTTTCTCTATTGAGATGGAAGCGATCTTCACGGATGCACTATCTCAATCATGGACCTCTTCTGTCTTCTTTATATTGCTAGGTATGGGTATATCCGTCATAGTTTCTGAACTGTCAACATCAGACATATGCACAGGTTCCATTGGAACAAGGAGGTCCACTGACCATTCCTTGGTAATATCTCCAAGTCATCCTCCATCAACTTGTAGTACAACTGCAACTGTTGTTTATACCCATCAACGCACACTGTGATATAGATGAAATGGTGGTCCACACTAAATTTCATCAAGCGCCTGAACCTGTGGAGAGTGTTTGGGGTTATATGAGGCATAGACTAGATGGATACCTTCAACTGGTTGTAATAAGTATGGAAGACGACATTTGATTTCCACTGCTTGTTCATGTTGTTTAAGTACCATAATGTACTAAACTTTGTAGCCAAAGGTTCAAACGGCTCGATGTTCGGGAAGGTCGCACCTTCTGGAATCTCCCATGCGATAAAAGTGATCAAGATGAGAAGACAACTGAAGTGGAACTCATATCCTTGATCTTGTGCTTCTCTGCAGTCCAATTCCATCTTGTTTACGCAGTACTTCGCCCAATTCATTTGTAGGCCCTCCATGCACTTCCCTTCGAGGTCGACTACAAATCCAATCACTTGGGTGGGTTATTTCTTGCGAACTAACTTTCCTGTGATCAATTGACAGGCTAGGTGCACTATGCCACTCTAGAAAGAGGCTTACTTGTAGCCTTGTGTTCCCTTCTCGACATCCCTGTAGGTGTCTTTAATCTTCTACACAAGAGGGCAATCCATGGTTTTTCTAGGGTATAAATCCTGTGGGTTAGGGCCTTGCATGCTCATCCCTATGATCTGACTAATCAATGTCATATCAACTATGATATGATGATTCAACCATAAATATCCTCAATGGTAGTAGGACAATAGTAACTTGACACATGTGTTCACTTCTTGGTGCCTTCTGAAGTGCGGGATCTTCATAACTTTGAGGAGGGTGGACTGCACGAGTTTATGGGTCCATGACTGGGGTATTATCCTCGAGTTCTTTCCCTTGGTTCTGGTTAGATATTTGTTCCTGGAGAGCATGTTGTACACCTTCCTGTCGCCAAGGCTGAAGTTGCTAAACTTCAATGATGTGATCTTATATTGGCCTGCGTGCACTACGCATATCACCTTTGGGAGGTATGCAGTGACCAATTCATATTCAAAGTCTTTGAGCACACTGTCTCAGCTTATCGCATCGCTTAGAGGTGGTATATAGGCAGGAAGAATTCTCAGAATCAGCTTAGCATTCATTAATTCATCCTTGTGTTTAGTTCACCTTTCACGGGATAGTCCATCTCCATGAGTTGTGGATGGGGATGCTTGCACTATTCTTGTGGATGAAGACTTGATACCTTCAGACATTGACATGGCTTTCTCAGTCATCAAGTCGATCAAAACTTCCTCAAAATCTTTCTCTACAACGCTCAATGCTTCCGACATACACACTCGTGGTGACCAATTAGCAGGTTCCGGAAGCAACTTCGACACGGTAACAAGATAGAGACTGAGAGAACAATGATCATTGTATAAACTTGTCTTAGTCTGTGGGATCAAATTCTCAATTAGAAAAAGTGTTCTCGGTGCATGGCGCGACGGGATAAATAGGTAACTCTATAATGGTTCACTTACAATGGGTATGAGCCTCCATTAACTCCAGTTGGATCCATTATGGCATGGACCAATGGTTTGATGATGAACCTTTATCGTTTTTCTGCCCATTTCAAGCGGGAGTCAAATGGATATATCGACCCCAACGGCTATATTGCTTTGTCGTGATGAAGTGTCATGTGTCGCTATTTTGATATCCTGGCAAAGCTCCAATTCTGCAATTTTTCTTTTTGTGAGGTCTCCTCCAGAAGCTCCTGTAACTTTTTAGTTGTATCCTTCTTCTTTCTTAACTATCGAGCCTTTTTTCCAGTGACCTTCTTCTCGGTAGTTCGTTTTCCATTCTAATTCTTGTCTTCTGTGGTCTTAGTCACTTCGCGTTGTTGAGATTTTTCCCTAGTGTTCCTGGATAATACTTCTTCTTTGTCTAGGATAGGTAATTAAATATTCTGTGGATTCTCTAGTGTTCTCTTAACTTCGACATCTGGGTTACTATCATTAAATATCTTTGATCTATTCTCCTTTTCTTCAATCAAGCGTGTGATCCTTCTAGTCATAAAATATTTTAACTCTTGCTTCTTCTGTTCCAAAACTTCTTCTTCTTCTTTTCGTCTGGCTTGATCTCTATTAATACAAGGTTTTACTATTAACATGGTAAATGGGGTGCAATTCTCAATAAATTGAATAATCTCAAAATCTTCTTCCATTTAAGTTCCATTGACAGTCATAGGTATTTGAGTGAGCCTCCCACACAAGTTTATCAGTTTTCCTATGAATAACCCTATTCCTCCTAGTGAAGGGATCATAACAGGCCTTCCTTTAGCTTCCCAAGTTCTCTATGTCATGATATTCATTTGTGTTTCCTCATCTAGAACATAGTAAATGTCGAAGTCCCCCTATTCTTGCTTCAAGACATTCCTTATCTTTAAAGATATTTGATAATCTAACATGTCGGTGGTCATCCAAGGTTTCTTTCATCTGTAGTAATACCTTCTTTGATTCTTTCTGGGTTTCTGCTATAACCTTAGTTTTTGGATATGTCTTAGGGTTTTCTTGTCTTATGTTCATATTTTCAATCTTAGCAATCATTCTGGGGCAATCCAACACTTCATGGTTTGGATCTTTGCAACAAAGACAACTAGGTCTTCCACAAGGGCATTCCTTAGAAAGATGTCCCAGTATTCTGAAACTATAACAGAGGGTTAATCCTCTCTTTCTTTTAAATGATCCCCGACCTCTTCTATACTGCGCAATAGGATCATAGGAACTAACCTGCAATAAATTATTTCTAGGACCTTGCATCCATTTGCTAGTCCAAACATTCTTTCTATGCATTGGTATAACATATCGTTCACTAGTCTTATCAGATATACTCATATCAAACCTTCTTTTATCTATTAATACCCTAGTTTTCAAGCTAGGATAGATCCTATCAATCATACCTAGATCCATACTCTAGAAATAAAAATTTCTACTTATCTTACTTCTACAGAGCACAAAGCTTCTAGATCTATTTTTTTTTCGCTATTTTCACCTTTATCAGAGCACAAAGCTTGTAGATCTTACCTCTTTTAATCCGAAATTCTTACTTTTAACTTTCTTAGAGCACCAAGCATTTAGATCTTGCTTCTTTCCTTCAGGTTTGATATTCTATTCTTCATATCGAGCTTCTTTCTTTCATATCTGACCTTCTTTCTTTCAGATCTGGCCATCTTTCTTTAGCATAGAGATTTACAAGTCAAGTAGAATATTGTGCACTAGAGTACAACTCTTTTGCACAAAGCTTCTTCTTACTCAGTTCCCAACAATCAGAGTTTCAGGTCCAAGCAACAGAACAATTTGTTGGCATAGGGGCAGACCTAGGGTTCAATGCTACAACAACGCACCAACAAAGCCCTAACTACCGACCCTTTCGGAAACACCTACGAAGCATATGAAGTCTCATCCGAGGTAGAGGCATGGTTGGTTGCAAGACTTAGGTGTCTACAACCTTAGCTAGGACACATATATGTGATTATAATATTTAATAGAGCTCTTAGCACCGTCAGTTCCTTAATATGTAATCATTATTTCACTTCACTGATACAACAAAGATTCGTAACATTCACATTAATATATAGTATTCAAACACTTAGAATATACAAATGGATTAGAATGAGAACATCAATAACTAAGCATGACTATCTAGATCAGATCTAACATTCCAACATATAATAAGCACAAATCATAAATAGATCTATCTAAACATATCAGAGCACTTAGCATATAACAAATGAACACATCAAGACAAATCACAAAGCACATAACACAGTGTTTATGTGGTTCACCCCCACCTTGGGGCTACGTCCACCAACTCTTCTTCTTTATTTGTCTTCATTCAATCGGTTACAAGCACAAATCCATCAAAACCCTTACCCCACACATGACATAATATCTAAGTAGCTCGCTATATCCTTCTTCCTCGAGCTACAACACTAGGCTCTCAACACTCTGCTACAAGGATCCACACTTAGCTCTGCAAGTCTCTTACAATCATGCACAAAGAACTTACAGACTCTACTCACACTTATCATAAATTCACATCACATAGATGAACTATTCTCTCTCTTATTACATTGCATATCCTTTTATTTATACATACAAAATAGGCCTAAACATGGGTAAACCCATGGGCTGACATCCCATTCCCATTACATTTTCCCCAAAACCCAAAAAGGGGCCCAAAAGGGGGCCGAGATCACGTGATCTACACTTGGTCTTGCGCTCCTCCTTCGATAGGATGTCAAAATATTAAAATAGGTCAGCATGACCAAGAAACTCCCAAAACTTGATCAAGGGCCAACAATATTGTGTGATATTTCTCCCCTTGAAGTTTGTGATGTTATTTTAGGACAACCATATTTTTTGAAGAGACATGATTTGTATGAGTCTAGACCTCACAATGTTATTATTACTTTGGGTAGACAATTGTACATGATACCAGAGGTGGAGCCACCTACTGCTATTTATTTAATCTTTGCTAAACAATGCAACAAGTTCATTTCATAGACTAGGAAGTTCATCTTATTTTTTATCCATTCTCACAATAATCAAAAGGTCACTACCACATTCGTGGCCTCTACACAGAGTCTCTCTTTGCAGCAGAATCAATTAGATAGGATCATGGAAGAGTACAGAGACATATTCTCCTCACCCATCAGGGTACTGACACACTGCCAAGTCAAGTATCCAATTGAACTAACCCTCGATGCACCATTACCTGATGGTCCAGTATATTGTCACTTGCTAATGGAAAATGATGAAATAAAGCCTCTGATCCAAGAGTTGCTTCAAAAGGGGCACACCAGACCCAAATCCTCCCCTTGTGGTAGCCCAATTGTACTGGTGCAAAAGAAATAAGTGACCTAGAGGATTTGCATTGATTACAGAGCATTAAACAAAATCACAGTTAGGAACTGGTACCTAATTCCCAAAATTTATGACCTTCTTGACCAACGCAAGGGGGGGATTTTCTTCAACAAGATTGATCTAAAGTATGGCTACCACCAGGTTTCCATCAAACCAATTGATGTATGGAAGAAAACTTTCAAATCTAAAGAAGGTCTCTTTGAATGGTTGGTCATGCCCTTTGGCTTAACAAATGCACCAACCACTTTTATGAGGTTGATGGATGATGTATTGAGACCCTTCACCAACTATTTTGTGGTGGTATGTTTGGATTACATCCTCATCTTCAATATAACTTGGGAGTAGCACATGCAAAATCTTCAACAAGTTTTGAGCACTCTACAACAACACAAGTTATATGCCAACTTGGAAAAATGCTCCTTTGGCATGAACCAGGTCCAATACTTGGGCTACATTGTTGATGAACATGGGGTACATGTTGATCCAACTAAGATCCAAGTCATCCATGACTCAACATCCCTGACCACACTCATCGATCTTCATATCCTCCTGTGACTGGCCAGCTTCTACTGACGGTTCATGTTGGGATTCTCCCATATTGCGTGGGCCCTTAGACAAGTGACCAAGGGTGGTGGCAGGGAAAATTTTGCATGGGGGAAGGAAAAATAACAAGCATTTGATGATCTGAAGCATCTCTTGTGCTCAGCTCCAGTACTCTCCTTACTTTATCTGCAACAACCATTCAATATTGAGACTGATACATTCAAATATGCTTTAGGCACATTTGTCACTCAACACAGTCATCCAGTGGCATAACATAGTGAGCCACTCTCTGATACTTTCCAGAAATACCCCACTTATGAAAAGGAAATGTATTCCATTGTATAATCATTTCGTCAATGGAAATATTACATTCTAGGAAAGGTGATAATCATAAACACTGATCACAAGCCTCCATAGTTCATATAGACATAGGGGAAGTTACAGAACGAATGCCATCATAAGTGGTCCACTTACCTGCAACAGTTCCATATCAACATGAAGTACAATACCAGGAGAACAATTCATGTCACTGACTACCTTAGTTGACCTCCTATGGCTACACTCACCATCATGCTCTATTCCTGTGGGCATGAGGCATCTGAGTGGCCCCAAATTTATCATCAAGATCTGGACTTTTCCACCACCTATCATCTCTTTGGTACAAGCGCAAGTGTCACTTATTTTCACATTCAGGATGGACTGTTATGTCATATTGGACATCTATGTTTTCCACAAAGAGAGCATGCAAATATGATTTGGGAGGATCACTACAGTCAGATGGAAGGGCATTTTGGCATGGATAAAAGTTTGGTCGTACTATAGAAACATTTGTATTGGCCAAAACTCTGACATGACATCAACAAGTATATTAGATCTTGCACTGCATGTTCCATTTCCAATCCAACCATCAAGAAGAAAGGATTATAAACCCCTTTTCCTACTCCCGAGTGGCATTGGTAATCCATATCAATGAATTATATGTGTTTCCTTCCATCCACCAAACAAAGAATGATTGTGTATTTGTGGTAGTTCATCATTTTTCAAATATGTCCATCCTCACCACTTGCAATAAGAGAATCACAACAATAGACAATGCCAAACTCTTCTTCGAACAAGTGTGGGTCCATTTCGAGATACCACATACCATCATCTCTGATCGGGACAATATGATCCTCAACACATTTTAGCCGAGTCTCTGGTCACTGTTCGATACCAAGATCACTAAATCCATTGCTTTCCACCCCCAAATCGACGGTCATGTTGAGGTCATCAATCCAATGATTTTGTAGGTCCTATGCATGTACAACTCTAATCATCTGTGTACATAGGATGAGAGTCTCCCCTATGTTCAAAACAACTACAACATGGCTCTCCATAGCTCCACCAACCATATCCCATATCAGGTGGGGTTGGGATTCAAGACATTGGGTCCCATTGACATGGCATTACCTCTTGCCTCCACATAGGAAGAATCTTCCCTTGTTCAGTCTAAGGCTGACAAAGACACCATATTCATTGAGTGGATTCAACACATCCACCAATAGGTCCATAATATTTTGTAGAAAGCCAATGCTAAGTACAAGAAACACCATGATCAACATAGGGTACCACACTAGTTTCAAGTGGGAGACAATGTTTGGTTACATTTACAAAAAAGAGTGCCTTACAGGACCCCATCAGAAGATCTACCCACTTATCTATGTGCCTTACACTATCACTAAGGTTGTGGGTAGCAAATATTTTGATCTCAACACTCCACCCTTCCTTGTATTTCACCCAATGTTCAATGTGGAACTTCTTCGACCATATTTTATACCCTTATTGGACACCTCAGAGATCACAGAACAATTGAAACTGATAGATCTCACTCCTGACTGCATGAAATAGGAAATTAGGAATCCACTGATCAGATAGTGAACACACAGTTTAAGGGAACCCACCAACAAAGGATCCATTTTTATCAGGTTGTCAAGGTATGACACCTCCTCCACTAAGGAAAGTGGCTCACCCGAGGCCAAATTTAGTAGAATTTTCCTCACATGATGGGGGAATTCAATGCAATGGAGACCATTTCTTTCTAAGAGGGTAAGATTGTTCCAGGTGGATATTGGTGGCCACCCACCTATTCCAACTGGCTCCTCTTAATAGTTTTTCAGTTCAACACATTCTTTTGTACTTCTTTGTAATTATGGGTTCTACACTTCTGGGGATGTCTGAAGCCCTACACATATTCCAGGTGGATACTAGTAGCCTCCCACCCAGTCCAAATGGATTATTTTATATGTTTTCATGTCATCACATCTTTCTGTACTTCTAAGGCCGTTTTGATGCCTTAAATAGTGTTTCTTTGGATCTCCATAGTCAAACTGTAGTTGAAGTCAGTGCTTGATGACGTAATGTGTATTTCTCAAAAATACCTTTCTAATAGGATATCACATGCCTAAATCATAGGTCGTATGCAAACCTTATGACCCTGGGAAGTTGAGGTACCAACTTACCCATAGGGGCCCACATAAATTTTGGCGTTTCATCTCCTAAGGTTAGGTTTTTGGATGTCTAGGGTTTTGGCATTCATGAGTAATGTTAAAAATTCCTTGGGAGCCTCATTGTAATCATTCCTCTCAGACGGATGTGCATAGCAGACACCTCTTATCAGAGATAGCTACCACTATTTGATCAAGTTTTTTTCATACTGCAATTTTACTGTTTCATCCTATTTCATTTGTTCGATAGAATTTATTGTTCACTGGATATTTGTTGTTATCTCTATGTTATTGTATTCAATCTATTATTCATTTCTTTCTTCTCATAAATTCAGATCACTCTCAAACCAAAGGGCATGACAATCCATTCAAAAGCACCTTCTTTTGACTTGAAGGAAGTCTTCCATACATCTATCTATTCTATTGCGACATGATGGTAGCCAGACTTGAGATCAATCTTACTGAATTATCCCCCCCCTTTAAGCTAATCAAGGAGATCGTTGATTCGGGGAATCAGGTACTAGTTCCTAAATGTGATTTTATTTAGGGACCAATAATCAATGCAGAGTCACCAAGTCCCATATTTATTTTTTAAAATCACGATTGGGCTTCCACATGGTGATGATTTGGGTCGTATGTGCCCCTTTTGGCGCAGTTCTTGGATCCGACACTTGATCTCCTCATTTTCTAACAAAGAGTGGTTATAGATTGGTCCATTTGGTAGCGGTGTGTCAGGGCTCATATCGATGGAATGCTTGACCTAATAGTGCAAAGGTACCCTAGTATCTGAGGATAAGATGTCTCTGTATGCTTCCAAGACCTTATCCACTTTCTTCTACTGCGTGGAGATGTTGACTATGGAGGCCATGGATGTGGTTGCAATATTTTTCTCACTCTTAGAGTGAATCATGAAGAAGAAGAAATTCTTGGTATGAGAGATGACCTTCCTTCATTTCTTTGAAGAGATCAAGGAAATGGAACAAGGTGGGACTACCTTGGGTATCCTGTACAATTTCCTATACAAAGTAATAATAACACTATGAAGCCTAGACTCATAAATACCATGATGTTTCCATAAATAAGGTTAGCCCAAAATAACATCACAAAATTCAAGGGGCTCAACATCACACAATACCTCATATTTGAAGGGCTTGATGTCATAGGACAAATGACACTTTTGGCTAATGTGAAGTTTGCTTCCTTGGCAGAGCCATCCGATGGTGTAGGGTTGTGAGTGTGGCATTGTTAGCAGGGACAACGGCTTGAAGACCTCCACTGAGATGATGTTCTTTTGGCTACTGCTATCAATGATGAAGTGAAACAATGTTCCTTTCACCCACATATGTGAATGAAAGAGGAAATCTCCTTCCTCTATCTCATAAGGTTCACCAGACTAAATCTTGGTGGTAGAAATAGTGGCACTCGGTTCTATGTCAAAGATCCATCTCCCATTTTATGGTTTTGAATTGGAGTTGGAACCCTCATATGATTCAGAGGCTTTCACCTTTGCCACCAACGACTGCTTTGAGCGACAATCAATAGTGTTATTCAATGGGATCTTATGGAACTCACACCAATTCCCGTTATCTTTCTTCATATTTCCATTGTCCTACTTTGTTTGTGGCTTAGACTGGTTTTCCTAAGAATGTCCATATTTTCTTTTCCCTTTATTCTATGGGTTGGGGCTGTCCTTTCCCTAGTTCTTTTGTTTGGGATTCCCAGACCCAAACTACTACATCTTTTGTTTAATATTATGCTTGATTTTGATGACATATCTATAGGTTGCACCCATGGACGAGATGTACGAAAAATCCATTTCTTCCTTGATGTATCTATGCATACCACCGTGGTACTTGAGAACCAAATGTCACTCAAAATATTTGATACCTAGCTTGGTATTCAAGGTATGGAAGATATTTGTGAATTTTGGGAATGCTTGGTCCCTTTTCTTGCAACAGTGTGGTCCATTTTGTATACAGGTCGTCATAACTTCCACCATGGTAGTATTGTTCCTTAATATCCAGTTTATAAATACTTGACTTACCAGCCTATAAAATCATTAAGCATCATTAAAATTCAACAAGAGGCTACTAGTCCAATCCAATATGAATAATTTTAGATGCAGGTAATATAAACATGTAAGCTACTAGCCCAATCCTCTAGGATTTCAGATGGCCCACAATATTTGGTTTCCAACTTGGAACAATTTCCCAACATCAGCAAACTTCTGTTGGCTTTCACCTTCAAAAATACATGATCACCCACTTTAAATTCCATGTGGGTTCTGCCTTTTTCTACATAGTTTTTCTTCCTGTCTTGGGAAGCCTTCAAATTATTTTTATCTTTAACATTTTCCCTTCCATTTCCCTAAGAAAATCTGTCCCAACCATTTCTCTGCCAGGTGGGTTGTCCCAACTTATTGGTGTATTACACTTTCTACCATAACGTGCGTCAAATGGGCCAATCTTCAGTGATGCTTGATACCCATTGTTGTAGGAAAATTCCACCAATTGTAGATAATCTTCCCATTTAGATTCTTTTTCCATCACGGACATCCTTAGAATATCTTATATCACCTGGTTCACCCTTTCTATTTTCCCATCAGAGTCAGGATGATAGGCTGTGTTGAAGTTAATATTTGTTCTAAAACCCTTGAATAATCCTCTCCAAAAATTTGAGGTAAACTTTGGGTCTTTGTCAGACACAATTGTCTTGGGTATGCCATGCAATCATGCTACCTCCCTCATATAAATATCAACAACATTGGTTTCCTTTTGGGTAACCTTCATTGGAATAAAATGGGAAGCCTTCGTAAGCTTGTGCACCACCACCATGAAAGAATCATGTTTCTTTCTTGTTCTAGGTAATCCTATGATGAAATCCATGGTCACCACTTCCCACTTCCACTCAGGAATGAGAAATGGTTGCAACAACCCAGTTGGGTGCCTATGCTCAACCTTGAATTTCTGACATTCCATACATTTAGAAATGTACTCAACAATATCCCTCTTCATGCTTGGCCAATAATAGTAGCTCTTGACTGCTACCACTATTTTTTGATATCCTAGGTTCCTAGCATAAGTCAGTACACTATGCATCTCTTTCAAAATTGTACCCCTCAATTCATGTGAACTGGGCACATACATTTGATTCCTGTACAAGATAACTTCATCATTACCCAATTTAAAATCTTCAACCTTTTGTTTCATTCGACCTTGTTGTATCTTTGTTACCAACTCCATGTACTACAAATCTGCTTTTACAACCTCTGAAAATTTTTATTTAACACTAGTTTGATACATGCTAATGGCTATAGCATGCAGTTCATGCACTCTCCTGTTGAGTGAATCGACCACTTTGTTCTCCTTTTCTTTGATGTTCTTGATTTCAAATTCATACTCACAGAGGAATTCCAACCATTTGATATTCATGGCATTTAATGTAGGCTAATAAAATAAATATTCCAACCCATTATGTTATGTCCTGATTTCAAACCTCTTCCCCATGAATATTCTATGTTCTCTAAAATATGGATTTCCTTGAGGACTATTTCTGAAAAACGGTGGTGTGTTTCCCTTCTTCCTATGTTCCTTCTTAAACTTCTTCTTGTCCTCCCAAGCATTCTGAAAAGTAGGGTTTCCATTTTGTTGATCGTATAAGCATTTTTCTCTCCTTATGGTTTCTTCCAAAGTCTTGGGATCATCATATTGGATTTTATCACTTATGAAAGAGTGCAGCCCACTTACGTACCTCTGAATATTCAATGTCTCATCCTTGATGAAGGAGACATACTTCAACAACTCTAAGAACCACCTTTCATATTCATCAATAGTCATGTTGCCCAGTTTAAGTTCAAAGCACTCTTTCATCTTTGTATCATAACATCTCTTGGTCAAGTATTTCTTCTCAAAATGCCTCTTGAATTCCTTCTAAGTCACATTTTTCTCTCTGATGTGTTGCACTTGCACATGTTGATCCCACCACATGGATGCTTTTAATTTCAGCTGATAAATAACAGCTCTTACTTTCACATGAGAGGAATAATTATGAAGTTAGAAGTATTTCCTCATGCCCAACAATCATGTCTCAGCATACTCATCCTTCTTGTGCTCTCCATCAAAGGTAGGAGGTTTGATCTTGTTCATTTCCCCTTTTAATTCATTGACCCTTGACCTCCTAAGTTTCCTGACAGGAGATGGAATTGAGATGCTATGTTCTCTCCTATTGGAATGACTTTGGGAGTGATGGTGGTGTCTTCTACCACTCCTTTATCTTTATTTTCTATCAGGGGTCTCATGGCTTCCTGATTTGTTGGAGCCACTCTCCTTATCCAATTTCTTTTCAATTCAGTCTAGTATTGTTATTAACTTCATGTTGAAGTATTCTTGTTGTTCTTTGGCTTTCATAAGCCTTTCATTATCATCCTTGTGTCTCTAGACATTTGTTTGCATTTTTTTTATTGTTTTAGCCACATTTATGTCTTCCTCTTTTCCTCCTCCATGTCCATTGGAGTTCGTTCCTTCCATACCCAATTGGAAATTCATCCCTTAGATTTCATGTTCTTGGATTTAGACTATCTATGTATCATCCATTCCTCAGCACTTTGAAGATAACTTTGTTCCCTTCTGACATATGTTATCTATGCAAAAATGTGAAGACAACATAACCTTTTCAGATTAACTGATTCATCATTTTATAAAAACATAAACCATTTTGGTTCAATAACTTATCAAACTTCTTTCCTTTGATTTTCCGAGTAATTGTTTATTCAAATTGAAATTCTTGGTGAACAATTATCTTCCACTGTTCAAGATATTCTCAATTCTTGATTCATGCTCAATTCTGAGTTTCGAGCAGGAATTTATTGTTCTTGTACAATTTATCTTTTCGGTGGGGAAGTTTCTGTGCATGGATTCTTCCATCTCAAAGTCGTATTAGCTCTTCGATTAGTGGTGTTTCCTCTCTTCAATTTTATAGGCCTTATTTACTTTGTTGGTGAAGGTCTGTGCAAATCAAAAACCCCATGGGCTCCTTATATAAGCCCTTATCTATTTCCAAAATCAAATTTTGGGCACTTGGCCCTTTTTCTTTTCCCCCCAAATGCATGTGACCGCAGACTATGACCCTATGTTAATAGACATTCTCTTATCCGAAGCCTTGAGAGATTTGGGGATATGGAGCTTTGGGCTTCGAGATCTCTTGCTACCTCATGCTTTACTTCTCTTGAATGTTAGGCCAATGAATCCTTTCAGAGTGTATCCTCGAAGCTTCAGGGATCTGTTGCTTCGGAGCTTCGTGCTTCAGAGCTTTGATGCTTTGGAGGATATTCCTCCACTACAATACATTTTCCTTGAATTCTGATTCTCTAAATACTCGGGGGACATAGAGATCAACAATCCTCGTACCTTGTTTATATCTTCGGTGGATCAGGGTTCTAAGACTTTGGGATTCAGCGGTTTTAAACGTACCTTCCAAAAAATATCCCAGACCGCCAAACTGGTTAACCCACGAAGGAAAGTGGATATATGGTCCATATTCTTTGCTCATGTCAATGGTGAATAGGAGCTCCGAGAATCTGGGCTTTGGTGGTTTCCAAAAACACTTCACTACCAATCTACTGAAGTTTCGACCCACCGATATCTGCTCTCCCACCTCCACGTGCTATATGTGATCAACGATCATGAAGGAATATGGCCTTCGAGCCTTCAAAAGTCCTTGATCATAACAATTTTACAATGTAATCCCTCGGAATACCACTCCTTTGGACTATAGAATCTTCTGCCTTGTGTCCCATCCTGATTGACGACGAGGATTTACTCCGCTCTTCGGAGCTTCAAGACTCTTCATACTTAACAATTATTGACCAAGTTCCTGTAGAGTGTGAAGTCTTTGGACTATAGGACCTTACGCCACGTGGAAAAACACTAGAAGTGGACACATGGTGCAATCTGAGGGGTGACACCTCTTAAGCTCTAAATGTAAAAAAAAACCTTTCAAAGGTAGATAACACACTGACATGTGGAACGCATCATGTGTTTCCATGTCACCCCTAGGTGATGTGACCATCACATCACTTAGAAACTTTGAGACTTCGGGACATCAGGAATTTGGAGGTCTGGAAGTCCTTCCAAATTGTTTCCCCAAATGCTGAACCATAAGATAAATATGAGGACTCTCATCCTCCTAAGTGAACTATGACTAAGAATCACTATGGAACCTCGGATGATTCATCTACTAAGAACTCCTAAAAATCCCCAACTATGAATTTATGAACACTTCCACATCACATCTGATGATGTCATCCTATCATGTCACTTTGGTGCTCCAATAATTTGGGGATCTCTTCCTCCCACACAACCACAAACCATTTCTTCTGGAGTGTGGAAAATCTGAACCTTTCTTTATCTTTGGACACCTATGCTTTGGAATAAACGTTCTGGATTAGTTCCTGACTTCAGAATTTGGCAGTCTTCTATTCTTATAGTTTTAAGACGGGCTAAGGGGAGAAGTACAAAGGACTTGGTTCCTTATCCTCCACTCATATTCTCTGGATCCAACGAATGTTAGGGTTCTGACCCTTCTTGAACTAATCCAATGGCTCAATTTTAATTTTCACGTTCTCAATCCCACGATGACCACAACCAATTTTCTCTTTTGTTTTTCTTAAACTGGTATACCTCCTGATCTTCTGAACAAAGCCAAGGTGTTCCCCAACACCCTCTTGGCATTTTGAACATTAATTCCTTGTGGAATTTTGACTCCAAATTCCACATCCATGGCCCATCCAAGTTCAATGTGGAAACCATGGGCTCTAATACCAATTTGTAACGTCCCTGACCTTACATGCCGGGTCATTTCCTCTTGTTGTAAATACAAAACAAACTTATCATTATACTTTGATACCATATTGTAATGCACCCAACCACCCAGGCCAATCATGCTCTTTGAAACTCTCATGCTTTGATACACACACACACACACACACATAATTCAATTTTAAACAAACATAAACATTCTATTCATACACATATTCATGCGGAAGAGACAATAAACACATACATGCAATATATACAAGAAATTCTCATTAGATTCAAACATGTACCTAAACACAACATTTAAACATAATATGTACAACTAACATATATTTGATACTTAACTTTTGGTGCTTCTTCCATATTAGCTAGAAATATTTGGCAACCCTTCATGTAACACTTCTTCAATTGCATTGCTGAAATCTCTTGGACAATAACTTCCCTAGGAATTTGTTGGACTATTATTGGGTTCCCTTCCTTATCCAGGAAAGTAAATTCCTTGTTATTACAATCTAGCACAACATGGTGTTGGTCCAAAAAACCCATACTAATTAGATATTCATATGAACCCAATGGTAGGATATTCAAATTTGCCTTGGTACTTAGCCCATTCATGTCCACTGGACATGATATAAATAGCTCAACCTCCCCATGGGATCTGATACCAATTTGTAATGTCCCCATACTTACATGTTGGGTCATTGCCTCTTGCTCTAAATACAAAGCAAAATTATCAATCTACTCTTATACCATATGCTAACGCACCCAACTACCCAGTTTGGTCATGCTCCTTGAACACATCTTCAAAATATTTCAGGACTGAATCCGTTCTAACTGAGGACTCCACCAAGACCTTCTTTGCATGGATCGGTTCAAACCACACAATCTTCATTCGGACCTGCAATCATTAGAATTGGAGCATTGGTTAACAATTTCTTCAATTGTTGGAAGCTCTTTTCACATTCTGGTGTCCATTGAAACTTCACCCCCTTCCTTTGCAAGGAAGTGATTGGGTGAGCAATCTTTGAAAACTATGTAATGAACCTTCTATAGTAGCCAACTAGGACCCATGAAGGATCTGAATTCTGTCACATTCTTAGGTGTTTTCCACCCCTTAATGGCCTCAATATTTTTAGGGTCTATTGTTATTCCTTCTTCAGATATCATATTCCCCAAATATTTAACTTGATTTTGATATAATGAGCACTTGCTCAATTTGGTATACAGTTGTTTCTCTCTTAGAACTTGTAACACCATCCTCAAGTGTTCCTCATGCTCTTCTTCTATCTTGGAATATACAAGGATGTCATCTAGAAAGACAATGAAAAAATTGTCTAAATATTCGTGGAAAACACCATTCATTAAGCACATAAACATACCTAGCATGTTTGATATTCCAAATGCCACCACCATGAATTCATAATGATTGTACCTTGTCCCAAAGGTGGTCTTGTTGATTTCTTCATCTCTGATTCTTACTTGATGGTACCTCGGTCTAAGATCAATATTTGACAATATATTTTTCATCCTTTAACTGATCAAAGAGATCATCCATCCTTGGCAAGTGATACTTGTTATTTATATTCACTTTCTTCAATTGTCTGAAATCGATGCATAGTATCAATGTCCCATATTTCTTCAAAAGTTCTTCAAGCTTCATTTGCAACACCTTTGGCTCTGATTTACTCATTCTATAAGGAGTCTTTGATACTGGAGTTGCTCCAAGCATCAAATTTATAGAGAAATCAATATCTCTCTTTTGGGGTAGTCATGGTATCTCCTAGCCCAAGGAATGGATGATACATAGATATTATACAACCAAGAAGATGAAATACAAGGGATGAATGTCTTGTTGGGTATGGAAGGAACCAAATCCAATGGACATATAGGAGGAAAAGAGGAATATATAAATCTGGCTGAGACCATCAGAAAATTGCAGAAAAATGACCAGAGCCTGAAGGCTGATAATGAAAGGATTATGAAAGACAAAGAACAACAAGAATACTTCAACATAAAGTTAACAAAATCCTAGAATGAATTGAAAATAAATTGAATAAGGAGAGTGGCTCCCTCAAATTAGGAATCCATGAGACCCCTGAGGGAAAAGGAATATCAAGGAGTGGTAACAGACACCACCACCACTCCCAAAGCAATTCCAATAGGAGAGCACACATCAACTCAAGTCCATCTCCTGTCGAGAAGCATATGAGGTATAGGGTGGATGAATTAAAAGGAAAAATGAACAAGATCAAACCTCATACCTTTGATGGAAATCAAAAGAAGGATGAGGATGTTGAGACATGGTTGTTGGGCATGAGGAAATACTTCCAAATGCATAATTATTCCTCTCATGCATAAGGAAGAATTGCTATTTATCAACTGAAAGGAAAATAATCAATGTGGTGGGATCAACTTGTGCAAGTGCAGCACATCAGAGAGAAAAATGTGACTTGGAAGGAATTCAAGAAGCATTTTGAGAATAAATACCTGAGCAAGAGATATTATGATAAAAAGATGAAAT
>JASDQU011507940.1:9510-22717 GCA_032191745.1 Picea mariana
CCCCCTTTACTTTAGCATATCCTTCATAAACATTTTGAAGTTTATCCCAAAGATCCTTTGCAGTATCACAATCTATGACTTTGACATACACTAATTCATCAAGACCATTCATAATAGCATTTTTAACCTTTGAATTGTTTTCACTGAGTTTCTTCCCGTCTCTATCAGTTGGATTAGTGGCAAGTGGTGTGTATATGTCTACTACTGCTCTCTAGAAATCAAATCATTATGCTTGTACATTTGTTTTCATCCTTCTTCTCCAAAATGCATAGTTTTTTCCATTATACTATGGTAATTCGATCTTAGTGTACTCCATGATATTCCTTCTAGTGATTAAACTATTTTTTAAAGAACCTGGCTCTAATACCATTTGTTGGAATACTGAGAGAAGGTGACTTAGTATTATGCAATTTTTACCACTTTTAACCAGAATATGTATGCATAAATTTATCCATGGTTATCATACATTCCTTCATTTAAAATTTTATGAACATATAACCATAAACAATACCACTCAACAATATATCACATCATACACAGTGCACAAGATATTTTTGTGTGGAAACCCAAATGGGATAAAACCACATTATTTTTTCTTATATATATCAAGATTACATTCATAGGAAGCAGCAACTTCCAAATTCTCTAGCACCAACTAGAAGGAGGCTCCAACCCCCTATTTATAGGCTCTAACATGAAGGAAGTTACAACTTCATAAATTATCCAACTACAACTAGAAGGAGGCTCCAACCCCCCAGGTTCTTAGGCTCCAACTGGATGGAGGCTACAACCCCCTTTCATTGCCACGTCCTACCTCCTTGAAATGTAAATGTAGACTCAACATTGACGTCACTACTACTAATGTTGCTAATAAAATTGTCATTGTATATGTCACTGCCACTATCATTGTATTTTTCATTGCCACTATTACTATATATTTCATTGTCACTGTATCTATCACATCATCATAAACAACCAAATCCACTCACATAGACCATACATAAAAATGTATGCCCAACATCAAGTATCCAAAGTACATACCATATGCCAAAAGATGTACCTCAACCATATACCATATCACTCATGATATGTATCAATCATGTCATAAACCATGTACCACAAGATATGCCAAAATCAAGTACCATAAACTCAATTATGTGCCTCAACCAAGTGCCAAATACATATGTTAATATCAAAAAGACATGCCTCTAACAATGAACCATAACAACCATAAATCAAGTACCAAGGATATGTCTCAATCATGTATCAATATCACCAAGACATGAACCTAAACCATATGAAATCATGTATCAAAAGGTCTCCAAGACATGCCTTAAGCATGTGCCAATCCATCCATGATACAAGCCTTAAACAGACACATAAAATACATACCTTTACTCATGAAGAAAACCTTAAGTGTATCATTTCAGACCAACCTGGTGCACATCATCTTCAATAAGTGTAAGATAAAATCTTCATTGATTTTTCCTCAACCTTGTTGGGTAGAGACTAGTCATATGGTGGGGCCTCATAGGACAAGTGTCATACAACCCATATGGACCCTCGCGAGACACCTATAGCCTGACCCATAGGGGTCATCTAAATTAGGGTTTTCATAAACCCTTCACTTCTGCAACTCTAATAATTATGCACTCCTTACTTCCTCATACTCACTTCCTAAGATTCGCTATGAAAATATTTCTTGAGAGATATATATTCAATGAACTTGTGTGTATGATAATGAGAGACTTCTTGAGGTGTATTTATACTTTTTCAAGTGACTTATTCCCTTAAATTTAGTGTCGACTTGTACTTTATTGCTATAACTATTTTACCCTTTAATCAATTACTTGTAACTTCTTGTTCCAACCGTTTAGGGGCTTCTCGGTGCTTTCAAATTCAAGAGGGAATAACTCATCAACCATGAGGAACCACGTGGAGTACCACCTACCATTGGAAACAGAATGACGAGGATTAACCATTTATGAGTATTTTGCATGTATTTGTAATGTTATTCAACCTCAATTTCCTTATCCAACTTCGGGCCTCATGACCACTTCTCAGAGATTCTTATAGACTTATTCAAAACATCTTCTCGTGAGGGCCATGCTCAAACCTACACCATAAGGGGACCACTTTGGATACTTCTTCAATTATACTCATTACTTCTAGAGGATTCTATACTTCTTCTAAATTTGACATCAATGACAATAAATTTTCCAACAAACATTGTGTGGTGTTATGCATTCTTGGAATTATTGAATCCTTGAGAGGAAAGTTTACATGATATGGAAAAAAAAAAATGATTTGGGAGGTGATAGGAGAATCTCGGTATCTGAGAAGTTTTGGGTAGAGTGAGGAACCCCAATTCATGTTATAACTTCTTATTAAGTGGAAAGATTTCAAGATATGTGATAAATTCACTTAAGATGAAATCGGAAGGGCCATGAGGGTATTAGAGTAGTTTACAAACTCTTGAGGATCTGGTAAACCTTAGGGGTTGGCTTGTTGGAACCTAAAATTTGACTAAGTCCCGAGTCAGATAGTCTTCAGTGAAAAACTCTATTTTTTGAGTTGGAGTGAATCTTAGTCGTCGATTCATTGTGGAAAATGTATTTGAGTCACTCGTTGGGGATAAGATCCTCTAAAGTGACCAAGTGTTGGAGTGGGGAACTCCAAAGATGATGAAGAGAGGCCATAGACCTTAGAACTGGAGGAGTATCCATCCTCATCGTTGGATCTGTGAGATCCATATTGGAAAGGGAATAATCTAGGCCATTTATGATAAGCTTAGTTTCATAGGGAGAGGAGTAGTGGACAGTAATGAGGAGGAGATTGGAGCAATGGGCTGACAATGATGAAATATATGGGATCCATTGATCTATAAAAAAAGAGTCATGCATATCATACTCATTGGATCTTAATTAACTAGATACAAAGAGGGGGACCAAGAACATTAACCATCACCCAATTATAAACTAGAGATTAGATATTTACCATTGATGGGGGTGTTTCAATAACTGTCAGATCTATCTGAAGTGATCATCAGGACCAGGAACTCGAGAGTAGACTTAAAATTGAAGTGAGTGTACTTCAATGACGATGAAGACCTTTACAAGGTTAGAACAGGTTCGCTGGTTGGTGAATGGGAGAGATAGGATCTCAGTCATAAATTATTGTAGGTCCCACCTAATTACCTTAGGAGAGTCTCAAGGGATGGGCGTTAATCATCGTGAAATTTGAAGGCACTGATGCAATCAAATTCATTAGGTGGCAAGGTTCGAGAGCCGTCGAATCTAAATACTGGACTCATCAGATTTCATCATCGAAAATTGAGGATGGGGGTGACTTACGTCTTTGTGAAGGAGAGTGAACCCTAACGACGACAAGGAAGGGTCCTGAGAGATCAAAAATTTTGATTTGATGAGCCAAGTGTGAGGTGCCACATAGGATGGCATGAGTTACAAGTATCCACATGGATTCCATGTGGCAGCAGGTCGAAAATAATCGAGAGGTCATAACCCTAGATATCAGTCTCAAATTTGGGAAATATTGAAGTCATTGGAAAGCTATCGACGAGCATAATCTAGTTATAGGGTGTATTTCTTGAAACAAAGTAATTTGAAGATGAGGAAATTGTGACATCCCACTAGCATAAGTTAGGGTTAGGGGGTCAGGTGTGTTACAAGATGGCAAGTGTGTCTTAGGAGTAGACCAAGGTTAATCATGTAAATATTTATTCTATGAATGAATAATACAATAAGAGAGCAGGAGATGCTCGAGGAATGTTGGTTTTCCCAGTTAAGGGTTACTAGGGTAAAATAATTGTGTATTGTGTGTTTGTATTTTATTTTCATCTTTAATTATGTCGTCTCTTTCCTGATTGGTTTAGTCTGGGTGGTTATTTCTATACAATTGGTATCAAATCTCATTTGTTGTTGTACAAGTTGTATTAGAGAAAGTTTAAGGATGTATTGGATCTAAGATAAACTTAGGGCCAATGGGAGTTGTAAATTAGTGATATATAATTTGTTCTTGAAAGAAATGGCAAGCAGTTTGAGGATAGAGATCAAAAAATTAATGGCCATAATTTTGAGCATTGGAATATTAAGATGGAAGATCTCCTTATAGATCGAGAATAGTGGGTAGTTGTTAATACCAAAACAATTATGATGGGTATG
Organism: Picea mariana; assembly: GCA_032191745.1. Classification (NCBI taxonomy): domain Eukaryota; kingdom Viridiplantae; phylum Streptophyta; class Pinopsida; order Pinales; family Pinaceae; genus Picea; species Picea mariana. The sequence continues at coordinate 13,692 of JASDQU011507940.1, forward strand.
TATAAGGAATAATGGGAGAAACTCAAGAGGGAAAGGAGTTTGATTCAACTTTGTATTGTAGATTCAATATTTCTAAATGTCTCAGGTTAAGACTCTGCAAATAAATTGTGGGACAAGTTGGGAATCTTGTACCGGTAAAACTCCCTGGTAAACGATTTGTTCCTTTGGAAGAAATTGTATCTTCTAAGGATGATTGATGGGAGATCAATAGTAGAGAAACTAAATGTATTCAATATTGTAATCAATCAATTATTATCTATGGATACTAAAATCACTAAGGAGGAGAAATGTATTAGTTTTTGTGTTCTTTACCAAATTCATAGGATTGATTAGTTATGGCTATAGGGAGTAATTTGACCAAATTAATGATTTATTATGTGGTTGCATCCCTATTTGAAGAGGAAATGAGGCAGAAGACCATGGAAGAATTGACCAAATATTCCTGGATAGCAAGAGATCAATCGATCAACAAAGGTAAAGGAAAATTCTCTTATATAAATTCTAAGTTGAAGGGTATATCTAAATATTTGATTGAGTCGATGAGAAGATGTTGGGAATGTGGTAAAGTTGGTAATTATAAGAGATACTACAAGTTGAAATAAACTGATATCATTCTTTGATTCAACAAGAAGTAGTCAATTGAGGGAAATACTACTCCAAATAAAGGAGGATATGTGTATCTAGCATTGACTAGTACACAGTGGTATCATGATGTTAGGTTGATCAAATCAGGTGCATATTTCCATGACACCTCAAAGGGAATGGTTATATGAATATAAGATATATGAAGCAGGATATGTATTCTTGGGGGATGACTCGACAACAAAATTTTTTGGACAAGGAAGAGTCTGACTAATGCTATAGGATGGGAGTAGAACCCTTCCAGTTGTGCTACATATTTTGAGTTTGGAAAGAAATATGATATTTTTTAGAAAAATGAGTGATGAAGGTGTACACACTTTATTTCAAAAGGATATGTGAAAAATTGTCATGGGAACGATGGTCTTGATGAAAGGATTTCATATTGGAACCATATCCAATTTTTTAGGGAATGTCAACTCAACTAGATGCAAAATATTTTTTGTTCCTAAAGTCAACTCAACTATGGCTCGAATCAAGTTGAGTCAACACAAACCGACTCAATTTTTCTTCGTTAATTCAACCTAACCATGCTATGGCACCAGAGGATGGGACATGTGGTGAAAAATGACTTCCATCTATGCATAGAAAAGGTATGGTTGAAGGTTTTCCTAATTATAATTTGGAAGTCAATTTTTCTGAAAACACTACATATATGGAAAAAAAAATCATGTTAGATTCCCATCTAGAGCTACAAAGGAAAAAGGGATTCTAAAATTGATACATATTGATGTGTTTAGGTCTATACCAGTCCCTTCACTAGGAGGATCTTTGTATTATGTTTTTTTTAAAGATGATTTCTCTAGGAAGACATGGTTATATTTCTTGAGGAAGAAATAAAAGGCTTTTAATAAGTTAAAATAGTTTAAATCTCTCGTGGAAAACTAGACAAATAAGAATATCGAGGTGATGAGAAATGACAATGGAGGTGAGTTATGTCGAAAGGAATTTTATCAATTATGCAAGCAGTGTGGAACAGCACGCAAAAATACCACACCATATACCCCAGAGAAAAATGGAATTGTTGAAAAAGTGAATAGTGCATTGATGGAAAGGAAAGGATCATGGTCAGTGGTGCTAGGTTCGCACAAGAATTATAGGCAAAGACAGTCGACACTACAAAATATTTGATAAATGTGTATCCTTCATCAGTGCTAGTCGACTCAACTCAACATTAGGTATGGTTTGGTAAGAATCATTCACTTTCACATCTTAGAGTCTTTGGATGTGATGCATCTGTGCATGTTCTCAAGGAAAAGAGGAACAAGCTGGAAAATAAAGCAATCAAATGTATTTTCATCAGTTATAAGGATGGAATGAAAGGATACAAACTATGGGACCATTTATTGAGGAAAATAGTGTATAGTCGAGATGTTATCTTCATGGAAGTCAGAGGAACTTCTAGGAATGAATGGGATCAAATGAAAAAATATCCAAAGAAGCTAGTGTTTGATCTGAGGAATGACGAAAATGATTCAGATGAAGAGATGGAACAGTTGAATTCGGTTGTAAGGAGATATGAATGAGTAAGGAAAATAGATGAAAGGTATATCCTTCCTGATTTCAATTATACATTTGTGTTATATGCCATTGATGATGAGCCCAAGTCAGTTAGGGAGACAATTGACTCGAAAAAGGTTAAAATTTGGAAGGACTCCATGGTCGAAGAAATGAATGCTTGCATAAGAATGAGACATGGTATTTGGTTGAACTACCAAATGGAAGGAAACATGTTGGTAGTAAGTGGGTATTCAAGATTAATTTAAACACAACATGTCAAGTAGACAAGTTCAAAGCTCAAATGGTAGTGAAAGGGTATTCCCAAGTCGAGGGAGTTGAATTTGTTGAGATTTTCTCTCCTATTGCAAAATTAACTTCCATTAGAGTACTAATGTCTCTAGATGTAGCATTTGGTCTTGAAATAGAGAAAATGGATGTGAAGACAATGTTCCTACATTAGTACCTAGAAGAAGGAATCTACATGAAACAACCTAAAGGATTTAAGGGAAAGAAAGAGTTGGTATGCAAGTTGAAAAGATCCCTTTATGGTATAAATAAATCACCAAGGATGTGGTATAAAAATTTTGACACATACATCCTTAGTTTGGGATTTGTGATAAGTGAGGTTGATCAATGTGTATATTCCAAGAAAGAAGGTGGTTCTTTCATATATGTATCTATGTATGTCGATGACATGTTGTTGGTAGGAAACAGTATGGATGATATAAAGGAGGTTAAGATGAAACTATCTTCCAAGTTCGACATGAAGGATCTCAATGCAGTGAAATTCATTCTGGGAATGGAGATTAAGAGAGATCAAGTAGTTAGAAATCTTTGGTTAAATCATAAAAAGTACATTAAAATAGTCTTGAAGCATTTCAACATGTAGGATTGAAAATTGATCAAGGTACAAATTATTGTGTGAGGAAAACTTATTGTTGAACAACTTCCAAAGACACAGGAAGAAATAGAGGGCATGGCACATGTTCCCTATGCTAGTTTCATTGGCAGTCTGATGTATGCAATGCTCTACACTTGACTAGATATTGCTCATGCAGTGGGAGTTTTAAGTAGATACATGTCAACACTTGGGAAAGAGTACTAGAATGTTGTCAAGAGAGTGTCTAGGTACTTGTGTGGCACAATAAAATATGTTATATGATACCAAGGAAAACTTTAAACATATAGGGAAGTAAATGTACATGACTTTATCAATGATGATTGGGATAGAGATATGGATCGAAAAAAGTTCGACCAGTGGATATGTGTTCAATATACTCAGTGGAGAAATGAGTTAGATGAGTAAGAGATAGGAAGTAGTAGTTGTGTCGACAATAGAAGTTGAATACATGACATCTACTCATTCAAGAAAATAAGTTGTATGGTTTCATTGACTTTGTTCAGGGATTAGGTTTCAATAGAGAGATATGAAGATAAATTGTGACAATCAAAGTGAAATATTTATGGTAAATAACCTAGTGTAACATTTTAGGGTGAATAATATTGATGTACAATACCATTTTGTGAGAGACATAGTGTAAAGAAAGAAGGTGATGTTAAAGAAAGTAGACAATTTGGAAAACATAGCAGACTATTTGACCAAGTCTATGAGTGTTTTGAATTTATCTTGGTGTAGAGAGGAAATGGAAATCACTACCCTAGGTCAGTGTGTTGATATTATGGTAGTTTTAGGAGGTATTAACCTCCACTTGTAACCTTGGACGAGACTAGAATTATCCAGGAAGAAAGAGAAACCCTAAAGCCTTGGAAAATAACCCTAGAAGACAAGTCAGCTAAAGAGAATAATTAATAATTATTTTTTGTCCCCTAGGAAGAGAATTCGACCCAGACAGCTAAGAAGGAGCAGTATAAATATAGGGAGATAGAGCTCATTTGTGAATAACTCACTTGCAACTGCATAAGACCAATTGTGTGCAAGTTTGGAGAGGAGTTGCAACTGCAGTTGTTGCAACTTGTATTTCGGTTTCTGGCTTGGACTTTCTTCTTAGTATTTGGTTATATTTTCTTGGTGCACTAGCCTTGGTTGGCTATTGATTTGCTACTGGAATTCTTCTCTCTGTCAAGGTTAAGGTGCTCAAGGGTTTCCTTTGTTCCTATGGTTGGGTGACAATATTTTTATATTGTCTATGGTGAAACGAGCACACCCACTTTTCTAACAGGTTATGGGACCACACCTCCTTCAGTCAATCTAACCACTGGAAGGAAGCTAAGCCATAATATTATCAAGATCGTTGAAGAATTTTCGCTAAGGTTTTTAGCAGGTGCAGCTACTGAAGCATTGTCGCTAAGGTTACTAGTAGGTGCAATTGCAAACCCTAAAACCTCTTGCCCAACACCTTGTGATGGAACACCTTACTCAAGGAGAGGATATTCTAGTGCACCTTAGTCAAGTGCACCTATTAGCACTCTCAGAAGGAAAAAAAGTCAAGGTTGATGTTTTGGGTCAAAATCAATGTTTGACCAATCAAAGTCAAAGTTTGACCAACTATCAATCAATAGAAATGTTACGAGGAAAATTTCTCTATGGCTAGGGGTGAACCACAATAGACATAAATGACTACAGAAATAAACTATAAACTCAGATATGATATATAAGAAAATATCCTAACGAGACCAGATAAAGATCCTACCTTGTCCAGACGTTCGATGAAGTCCACCGTTGAGCACTTGACTCAAAGAAATACACCTGCAACTTGTCCTCAAAAACTAATAAACGCAAGCATATGGTGATAATATATAAATTTATCGCATTCAACAGCACAATCCATCATCATTCATAACAAATATGCCCATGGAATAATAATTCAAATATTTGCAAGATATTAATTGGACAAGAAAAGAGTATTTCTATTAAAATGCAATCAGTAGAAGTGAATGAATTACAAACTTCCATGTCGGCACAGTTTGGAACCGAGAAACCAAGTCCCTTCCAATTGGGCCTCTACCACTTCAATCCTCCACCAAAGGAAAGCTCATATAAGTGAGACAATGAGGTTCTCAATCAAGTAGGGAAGAGCTCGAGGGCTGAACAATGTATTCAAACTTAAAAGGACAAAGGGATGCAGACTCAATATGAAGTGAATAATTTCTCCAGAGTAACTTTTCTCGTAAATTTCAATTATTCTCCTCCTTTCCATAGCTCAAATATGGCCCATTTATAGCCTTCAAGTGGAATTCAAGGACCGATTCAGAACATTTCCACTATATGGAAGGTCAAGGATCATGGATCCTGTGACATGACATGGAAACCCAACACTATTTTTTTAATTTTGGGCACAAAACCCAATGTACACGGGTTGTAATGGTGAAACCTGTGTATATGCATGTTATATAATAGTTAGGGTGCATGTATGTGGAAAAATATTGTTTTAAGCTTTGGGATTTGCAAAAAGGGACTTCAAGTCTACATAGGGAAATGGAAAAAGGAATTATAAGCAACTTTGCATAGGGTGGGGAAAATATTGCTATAACAGATGCCCCCTAATGTGTGAGGTCATAGGAGTATCTGCGATGGCCAAAATACATTATAATACCGAGAATTAGAGTAATGGAGACTCAGTTGGACGAACTATTTGCTCATGAGAATATTGCAATCTGTACTGACTTTTCACACATGGATGTCAATTTGAATTACACTAGAGATCCATGTGAAAATATACCAAGAAGTTGTTCATGGCCATGATTAGGCAATACAAAGGTGGCTACATGCCAAAGGTTGTCATACTCATGAACAAGGCCCATCAAAACCAGTCTCAAAATCAATCTGAAGATATCTATATACAATGGAGTACAATTTGATCCCCCATGATCACTGAAGTCACATAGGTACTGGTCCAATGAGAGATAGCAACAGCTCAGGAAAGTTGTGACTATGAACCAATGTCTTCAAGTCTTCTACACATTTCGCCAAAGGTGAAAGTCTGCATCATGTGAATAAAGGAGTTGAGATCGAACACAATGAGACTTCATTTGATTATCGGTCATTAAGGTATACTGTTAACAAACATGAGACAACCTATCGATAATGAAAGTAGGTATCAAGGAACCGAGTACATTCTTACAAGTGTGAATAAAGGTGTCGGGGTCAAACACTTGAAGAATCCATCGATCAGGAGACATTGATGTATTCCCAAGTGTCGATGGCGGCAGAACTTGCCACTAATGACTGCAAGACTCTAGGTACTCATAGGACTCTAGGTATCGCTTCCAAAATAGATGAGTTGAATTTGATGGAAGGAGGCCCACTGAAAAGAGAGCATTGAGTTATTTCTTATCATTCAGCATGAGTTACAAAGAAGGAGCTTGATGATTTGGAGGAAATCAGATGAAGAACATGTTCATGAACCAACGACCCTTTGCATCTTTCACATGTGCCAAATGCAAGTGGTACATGAAAAAGACCCTCTGAGTAGCAGCCAATAAGGAAAATTGTTGAAAAAGGAAAGGAAAACACCAATAAGTCTAATGGAATCCAAGAATCTGCATGAATTACATTGTGTGAATAGATTTCTTGTCGTCGAACACAAGGGAAGCCCCCTAGTCAGTGACCAATTATGAAATGTTGATTGTTGGGTTCAAGGTTACCTACCAATGATGAAAGTAGGACCAGGGTGCATAATAGGACTATAGTTTCATGTAATTCTAAGACACGGTGAGGGTATGGCCGACATGTAAAGTGAAGAGTTCTAAGGAATGTCTGACATAGGTTGATAGACATCCTTTGAACAAGAGCACAATACATATGGACGACTCTGGAAGCATAGACCCTATGATGAAACTTTGTGATGCAGGAGGCATCAATCAAACTCTCCATAGGGACTGGAAGAGTAACCAGTCGGGGGAGAAAACTCTATGTAACGAGCTCAACTTCCTAAGGTCATGCAAAACCTAAAATTTTGATGACAAGTGGACTCAAAAAAAATTTGCTATGTTCAATAGGTGACACGACTACTGCCAATATAATAAATATTCTTTTCCTACCCGTATTTTCTTTTTTTTTTCATAGTCAAATGAATGTTATGATACAAAGGAGGAAACGAGTGTCGCAAGTAAGCAACTAGTTCTAGCAGTGGAACATACCTATGCTCAATGCAAGGAGGTGCATGCGGGAGATGGAAACTCGGGGGAATGTCTCCTCTTGGGTGTAGGGTTTCAACTTGCAAAGGTTATAAACAAGTCCCTGCTTGGTTGGTGATGCAAATTTCTAAGGTGATAGGCTTATAATGCAAAAGTGGGAATCAGCAATAGGCTCAATACTGCAAGAAAGAGAATGATATGCAATTACAACTTAACGCCAAAAAATGTGATTTTTTGTAATCTTAGTCTACTTGGTTTGAAAAAGGGGTAAACTTGCACCAAATAGACATCCTTTCAAATCCAATTTACAAGTGTCAAAGAGACAAGTTCACTCAGAAATATTTTCTCTTTTTGAGAGAGTCGGAAAAGAGCTTAAATCGGACTCGTTGGGAGTCCTATAAGTATATGTGAACATGTTTATGAGCAATAAATGAGGTTCAAATGTAAATTCATGTATTAGCTATAAGGGACTCTCGATCCTATAGAAAAAATCTTTGCATGGGAACCAAATGGATCAGGGGATCTAACTAGGGTACCCATGTTTGGTAAGTCTCTATGATTCAATTGTTGGACACACCTACCACACTTAGAGGGGGGGTGAATGAGTGTGGGGCTCTTTAGCCCAAAACTTCCCCCTTTCACAAAAACTCATCAATTAGCATTCAACATTTATTCATTACCCATTGATGTCATTTATAACCATTTAGATGTGAGCACATATCAGCAACATATATCAGCAATATAGCATCAACAAGTCATCACCACAATGAATACAAATAACACAAGATGTATGTACAATTTACTTTTTATTACGGACTACAATACTTGGGCTTTATCAGCAACAACTGAATAGAGTACAACTCTACAAGAGCACCAGCTCTATATGCAAGACTCATCTTACATCCTCAACACCAACTGAGATGAGGCAACAATCCTCAACATATATCAATCTGTCAACAGGTACGCGACCTGTCAGTAGTGCAGCCCACGTGTGAACGCGCCCTGGCTCACTACAACACACGTGTGAACGCGGCCAGTGTATAATGCAACAAGCATCTGCTTCTAAGCAACTAGGGTTTTTCTTTTCTTCATGTGCTTAGAACCCTTATGTCTTCCACTGTCCAAACTGACCCACAGCTAGTCACAACACATCCAAGCTCTCCAATAGCTTGCTCATGCTCCACATAAAATCAATATGAATGCTATCTCAATCATGTATAAATACCTAGTATACCATAGCAATCATGTCACTACTGAATCACAAGAGTGTTGCTCACTCCATCAACCAAATCAACCAAAATGAGCCATATCATAGAAGCCATGCCAAGAATGCCCTAATTATTCACAACATATCAAACAATAGCATCTATCAAGACAATAATGTAAACATACCAATGTCTTAGTGATAGATCTGAGGCCATAGAATGCAGATCTGGAACCTGCCTCATCATCCAAGAGCTTGGCACCAGCTCAAACACAAATCTTCATGATTTTATTCAGTCCATGCTCTCTGTACATAGTCATCCCACGTGTACACTCACCCTATACACAGACAGCCCACGTGAACACGCACCCTATACACAGACAGCTCGCGTGGGCATCAGAAAATATGGTTTTCTGTGAATCTGAGACTTTTTCCGTCAAGATATCTGACATTGCCAAAACTTTGATGCGTAAATGAGATCCTCCTCTCTCTCTCTTCCTCATAATAGATATTCAATCATGCTCAAGAGATCCACACCAATAATATTCTCTCACAAGAATCTCTCCATCAATACTCCAAAAGATAT
>JASDQU011507942.1:0-22716 GCA_032191745.1 Picea mariana
TCCTTATTCTCCAAAAAACATACTTTTGTCCATCAAAGTGTGGTATTCCATTTTTATATGAGTTGGTACTATCCATGATCTACCTTTCAGTGGTTAAACTGATTTCTGAAGAAACCTACTCTGATACCAATTGTTGGATTACCGAGAGGGGGGGTGAATCAGTAATAGCATAATTATAATCCTTTTTCTCCAAATAATCCAAGTGTTATATCAATGTAGAATTATTATCCAATAATGAGCAATAAGAAATGAACAATCACACACATACACAATACACTAGTGTTTTACATGGAAACCCAAATCGGGAGAAAACCACATAATGCTTTATCTTATAGGTCTTGAAGAATTACATTCATTGGAAGCACCAAATTCCTTTGTTTTCCAGTTGCAACTATAAGGCTCCAACCCCATGGTTTCCTAGGCTATAACCTGAGGGAAGCTCCAACTCCCCAATTATCTGGCTACAACTAGAAGGGGACTACAACCCCTACGTTCTCTGGCTACAACCACCTATCCTTTCCCCATCAAATCGTCATGAAGTAAAAGTAGAATGATGGAACCACTGTCACACTATCAATGTTAGATATACCACTATAAACATGTACCAATAAACCTAAACCATGCATCAACCTGTACCTCAAACTATAATCAACCTGTGCCATAAACAAGTGCATCAACCATGCACCATCCTGTACTAAACAATCTGTAATCAGCCTGTACCATAAAAAAGTGAAACCAACCATGTACCAAGTATGTACCAATCATGTTTCAAGTACTGATAAACTATGAATCATCCATATGTACCAACATCATCAACTATACACCTCATATATGTGCCAACTCATCAACTACTTGTTTCAAGCACGTACCCAACTTATACCTCAACCAAAATCCCACATCAATTTCATCATCAAAATATGATTTGTAACTTTGTAATAGAACTGATGTATATGATCACATACCTGCAAACCTTCCTTAACTTTAACAACAAAAGACTAGCATTTTCATCAAACGTTTCCTTAGTCTCACAAGACTAGTTTTGGATTAGTCAAAAACCCTAACTTGAAATAAGAATAACTTTGTACCTGTAATGAATAAATATATGAAAATGATACACAATGTTATTCAATGTGTTTTATGAAATCAATCCAAATTTCACTACTTTGAACCTCTTAGAAAAGGAGTTATGAAAAAAATGGCACACCTTGCTGAATTTTGACTTATTCTAGAGAGCGACCTTGTAGAGCGTGCCCCGAACGAAATATTTGTTGAATTGATCCTAAACTATTACACATCATACTAAAGACTGTACTCTAACCAACACTTTTTGTCTCACTAAATTTGGATCTGTTATGAAGAAGTTATGACGTTTTTACCCGAAACATCTTAGAAAGCATCATCAAAAGAATTTATCCTTCCTTGAATTCTGGCCTTCTTTTCTTCAGTTTCCTCAGAAACTCATCTTAGATATCATTTGGTTACCTCAGAAACCTATAGGTATTCAATATGATCAAGTGTGTCTTAAATAAGAGAGCCTTGCCTCTTATTTATAATCTCCAAGTAGCTTCCTTAAAAACATCTTCTAGGTCATTTTGCCCACTTTCCTTATTTTAGGGTTAACCCACTTCTAATTTCTCCATTAAATTTATTATTGAATTAATTTATTTTGAATTCACTTTGAATTATAGTACACTCATCAATTCACTTTATTATTTACCTTTTAAAATCTCTTAAACCACTTTGACTACTTTGACCTTTTGGGGATTCTAGAATACATATGAGTGTCCTCCAACTTCGTAAGGCCATAACTCTCAAACCGTGAGGCATTATGTGATGTTCCACATACCACAAGAAATGGAATGACATGTAATATCCATATAGAATAGTATTACTTGAAAATATACCAAAACTCATACCATTATCCATCAAACAAACTTGGTTCCATTACCCAAACCCGGGTTCTCCAAATTCTCATGGCCATAACTCTCTAAACGTGAGGATTTATGTGACGTTCCACATACCACCAGAAATGGAATGAAAATAACTATCCATATAGGATAGTTTCACTGAAAAATTCACTGGCGTTGATCTCATTATTCCACAAATAATCATGGGTTCTCTAACCATACTTCTAGGATAACTCAATCCGCAAAGCGTCTTCCTGTGAGGGATTTCACCATATGGGGACCACTTTGGAGTTCATCCATTTCTACTTATTATCAGCCATGACAAGACAATAACGAGTCATATTCACATCAAACAGTCTTGGATCCATTACCCAACCTTTGTGCTATGAGGCTTTCTTCAAGGGTTGACATCAATGACAACCAACCTTAATCAAGAACCTTTGGATGAACAATCTTCTTCCATACATCATTCTCGAGAACTCTAGGTTGCAACGAAACATGAGGGGGTACAGGGATACCAGGGACATGTTCGGGCTTGAAAGGATGCCTCTTTGGTCTAGGTTGGACTACCCCTTGTCCAATCCAATTGAAAAATCTGTCTTGGAAAAGCCAGTTTAACTCTTGAGGATATGCATCGAAATGTATTGAGAATCAGGGCCTTCTAGGTCCTCTGTTCCAATTTCCCCTACCCCATTTATTTCAGCCATGACTTCCTTTGTTGAAGAAGCTCATCTTGTATGCAATGATTATTAGCAACTAGCTTCTTAAGAAAACCATACATGGCAATCTCTTATTATGAAACAAAGTTTGGTTTAGCAATCACATCAGACCCATGCAATCCAATCCATAAAATTCATCTAATAATTGACAATGAGCAGGGGGTTAATTAGGGATCTGAGATATTTGAGGGGATTGTATTGAGCAGAAAAGTGAGAAAATGAAAGGGATTAAGGACATGATTTCTTCTCAACAATTCATTAAACAATCAACTATGCAACAATAAAAAAAACATATCAGTTGTGATCTGTCTCCGTGTTATTTATTAATCTCTGTAATACAAAGCTTTAATTTAATTTTAAAGAACAGGGCGTGAAAAATGAATCTGGGATCGTGAGGGAATTTGCATTGAGCGAAAAAGTGAGAAAATGAAAGGGAATCAGATGGATAATGTTCTTAAAATAAATTAAATAAATCAACTATCATAAATCTATTCAAAATTAATCCAAAAAGCATCCATTCCCAAGACCAAAACATTCATTGTTCATCAATTGTATACAAACTGCTTGTTGTCTCAAAAGTAATTAAATTTTGCATAAATTCTTAATTTATAACAGTTTGTATATTATAAATTATGTAACTTTTCCATTCAACAGTATTGTGTATTATAATGTTAATCTCTCCCTTTTAAGATAAAAAAAACACGCACAACAATATTCTCAACATATATCCATGATAATCAATAATGCACCATGATAAACAATCAACATTCATTGTTCTCCAATCAACAATAGGGCCCAATTTAAATGTACATAGGTGTCTTTTCAAAAACGTGGATAGACTTAAAAACATGCCTGATCATACACATGACTTTAATCATATCAATCAACCAAAATCTTGAATTGATAATAACAGTCAACCCAAACATAAACCCCGAGCTTCATCTCTATGTGTATCAATATATATAAATTATTTTTTTAAAAACAATTGATAGTCTGCGCGATGATTCCAATATAACCATATCATATTTGAAGCGAACAAAACTCGATTGACACATAGGAATTACATTTTACCTTTCCAAAACTCTGATCAGGCTTGGTAAACCTCACACATGTGTCTCTTTAAGAAATCAAAATCATGGTGGATTAAACACAGTGATCGATACCATAAATGAATAGAAATACAAATCTTGATTGTAAGAAACTGTTCATTTCCTTTTTATTTGTTCAAATAATTTCATCATAGAAGGACCTCACAGAGAATCGACCGAAAAGGACAGGTTTATAAATAAGAGAGCATGTCTCTTTAAAATTCCACAATCATTAAAACCGATAACCTAATACTTGACAAAACCTAGAATGTGCCCGAGGAGAGAAGAGACAATCATAGTCCAAGTCAGGCTCTTAAATCAAATGCAGAGAGGCAACCAAAGCACATTTATCTTTTTAAATAAAAACATAGAGAGTTGATGGTCTTCCAAGACTTATATCCACTTTACCATTGATTAACAACCAAGGCCAAAATACATTTTTGAAAATGACACAACAGTAAGCCATATGGTCCTTCGACTTATTACTCGAAGCCCTTGACAGAACCATAATTTAATGCCCAAGGAGAGTAGAGACAGTCAGAGTAAAATAACCCAGTGCACATAGATGAATCTAATAATTGCAGAGAAGAGACTAGGGTTAACTTAACAGTGGAGGGTATTAAAAAAAACATAGAGATATAATGTCTCTTTCCAACATATGAAAAGTTGATCAACCTTCAAAAACAATTGGTAGTGAGGCCACATACAGTCATCATTATAGTGGAAATGATAGGAGTGGTGTGTGGAAACCCTTCACATCTAAAATCCATTAAATTTGCAAACCTGCATTAATATTTGGGCTACCAAGATTGGACCTTTGGCAGGATTTCAGTGAAAAGACAGTAAGGAACAAGCTATTTAAAGTAGTTTGGGGTTAGATAAAAGAAGAACACCAATAGTCTACAGTCACTTTGTAACTAGATAAAGACTACGATAATGACTGATATTTGACAACCACTAAAATACAACCGGTGGTAAAAACCTTCAACCATAAAAGAAAGATATTCATGGCACCACTGTCTTCATTATTCCACAGAGAACGATCAATAAAAACGAAGCTGAACTAGAAATAACCAATGCACAACATTTATATTCAATAATACCCATTTCTTTGATTACAACTACCAACATTTTTCAGTCATCCAGAGAGACATAACACCATATGTACACAAAATAAAAAATCTCAGGAACACACAGAATTCGAGCATCACTGAGCCACCGTTTGGTTCATAAAACAAAGAATCCATCATGGATGGAGAGAAAACAACCATACCTGTGAGAAAAACGCTAAAATGATGAGTTGGCCAAGATTTCCCTTCCAAACAAAACTTGAAAACACAGAGCTTCACAACCAATAGAGAGATAATGCAACAATGCAACAATGCTAGGGTGACAGGCGATAAGGAAGGTTTGGAGTGACGTGTAGTAAATGAACGTCGCTTCTATACCTGGCCCCATTCAATTCCAAGTAAGAGACAACCCAATAATCATAACATCAACCAATAAATCAAACCATATAACCAATGCATAATCAATGCCAATCCATCATAAGATCTCAGACCATATCTATTGCATGGTGCGCCACCCGTGATATTTCATACGTTATCCTTTGCCATAACTCCACAAAATAAATCAAACCATATCCACATTGCTATATGTGCCTCAATTCGACTTTAATGAAATTTACATAGTCCATTAATCAAACCATAGTATAATAGTTAGGACTAATACTTGTACCCATTAATTCTTTCATTCAAAATTTGCATGTAGTCTTTTATTATAGATCAAGGATTAATACATGGTTTCTTTTCTTTTGTTTGAACTATAGAACCTTTCCATAATTTTCCTTGTTTTGAATAAGCTTCCATATAATTATCCCTTGCATATATGTGGCTAAGTAATCAACATATGAATTAGTAACAAGGTTATAACATAGCACCTGTAAACAACCTGGTCTTCATAACCATGAATATTGTTCTATGTCGCAAATGATTACCAACAACATGCATTAACCACTCATTATTACGCCAAATGAAACCAATTTGCATCATAAAAAATGTAGGACTGTGTAGGAAACATCATAACAACAAAAAAATATGTGTCATATGTTTATCCTTGCGCCTCTAGTCTACAAGGGGGTCCCACTGATTTGAAAATGGAATGAATATGTTTCCAATAGATCTTTAAAATGAAGAAGACTTATCTCTTTAAATTGCAAGTGTAAAATGGTATGTGTTTGAGTAATTGGATCAGTTTACTAACAAATAAATTAAGTTAGTTTTACTTCAGTATGAGCAGCATATCATACTGATAAAAACCATAGAAAATGAACACATAACACAACAAATGATAAAGGATTTCACCCCTCTCTTGGGATACATCTCTCGGTCCAGCTTCCCTTGGATCATTTTAATTATTTTTAAAAAGTTCTCTTATAGTTATCAAAACACAAAATATATGGCTCCAATGGCTTCAGAACGTCCAAAAACCCCTAGCTGGGATTTTTCAGCACCTGGTTTGTCCAAAACATGAGGAAGTTACACCTCATGGAAGTTTTCCCCTTCAAGCTTGATGTACCTGCTTGCCAATACACACATGTGAATGACCAACCTAGCTCCTACAGTGTTACTAGGCCTAAAACACAACACACATGTGCATCCCATAAAATGGGGTAATTTGTCGAACCATTAAATAGATTAGCGCCCCTTTGGGTGGAGGTGTTGGTTGAATGGGGGGCATGTGGCCACGTCCCAGTGCCTTTTTCGGACTTCCTGGCTAACTGTGCCCCAAATTTTCACCAACGATCAGGTGGAAAAGTCGCATGTTGTAAATAACCGTGCCAAACTTTCAAACAGAGCTAAACTGCGGTGTTTCTGCACCAAGGTTTATGGTCGTATGCATATATATAGACCGCGGGCTAACACTGGAGTGGGTCGTATGGTAGACTGTGTGGTAATACGTCAGTGCTGCCAAAGGACTGGGGTTAAGTGATAATGTAACATAGGGAATGCCAAAGGTTATTGAAATGGTCATGTGGTGTAGTCACATGCAAAATCTTTGGGGGTTGGGTCCTAGCCCCAACCCTTTACTCTGCCATTTGAGCGTAACTTACAATTAAAATATTTAAATTACACCATATGAATTAAGTACCAACATGGGAAGGCTGGTAGCCCTGCCCTACCAAAACTCTTCTCCCCTGCCTAGAGGTCGTAGGTTCGACTCCTTTGGAGTCACATAAAAAAATTTCCAACCGCCAACCAGTGGAGGGGTGCCATGTGGCAGCTCACGATTGGGCCACATGGCACCATAACACTTTCCCTCAAACTAACACATGTTAACACCTTATTCACCCATGTCGTCCAACACATCACTGCCACATGTCACCAATGGATATGTACTCTAAACTGCCAACGTATCACTGCCACATCACCTGTACATCTGTATGGATAGTATAGTCAGCTGCCATGTCAACACTGTATGGAATGTACAGTAAAGAAAATTTTGTCTGTTTGTAAAAATGAATAGAACATGATATATTATTCATACAACATATGTTTGAGCCTGCTCAAGTTGCGTTGGGTTCATAATGACGAGACCTACACAAACATCTGTTTTGAAGTGATTCTGAGATGTTAGGTAGCTAGAGATGTAGTAGTGGGGGCCTAGAGGGCCCATAGTCATAATAGTGGAGTTCATTCAATGTAAGGTGGACTAGGTCCACTATATTATTAAATAAGACCCATTATGGTAGTTAGATATAATAAATGGGTAGTTAGATATAATAAATGTAAGAGGACTTCTTAGAAGGTTTTACTTCTAGAAGATTCCTCCTCTAGAATGTTCTTAGGTGATGGTAGCACTATATAAAAAGGTTCAAGCAATGTAATGGGAAATGAAGAGAAATATTGTGTTTGGAGCTGAAGCTCATTAAGAGGAATCCCCCTCGAAGAGGCAAGTGAACAGGAGAGGATCCCTTCCATAATAAGATCCATTGTATGGTGTTTCCCTACCTCAAGGGTTTCAATAATAAAGTGTGGTTTTGTCTATATTTATTTGTGGATCTATTGTGTGTTCATTATTTATGGAGATTATATTTTTAGATCTATTCAGGTTCTTAACAAGTGATATCAGAGCACTTTCCTTGGCAAACATTGTGGACAAATATTTTTTATTTTTGCATTTTTTTTTCAGAGAAGAAAAAAGAGAGGGCCGTGACATTTCAGAAATTTTCGGTATATTTATATGAAAATTTTGTAGAAACAAGTTGTATATATGAGTTCCTCTCACAAAAACACCCAAGCTAAAAAAAACAATCGTCTGAAACGGAGTCCGAGATGTCAAGATATTGAAGTTTTAAAATCTACAATTTTCCAGGGTTTTTTCCGTGGACGATGGCGTGATTTGTTTTATTTATGTAGCATATAGATGCTGCATTTTTCCAAATAAATTACATTTCTGAGTTTTTCTCACAATTTCACCCAATTTAAAAAAAAAATCAACCGAAACGGAGTCCGAGAAGTGAAGTTATGAACATTTTAAATTCAACTGTTTTTTAGGGTTTTTCCAGAAAAAGCCACGATTTTCTGCCGTAACTTATTGGTCTATTTTTTGGGTTTCTTCATGAAGGATGCGGGACTGAATAGTTCATAGAGTGCTCAGATAGATATTTCCTCTCAAACCCTCAAATAAATTTTACAAATTACTGAAGCATTCAAATCCCAATTGTATGACAAATTGGATGCTAGATTGCATGTCCTTCCAAATTGCCTAAATGATAGTTTTTGGAGTATTCAAGATTCATTGGATAGCATGCAGGAGAGATTTCTTACGGCAGACATCAGGGATGAATATAATCAAGAAATATATGCTTGGTATGATTTTGAGGCTGATTGTGATGATTGGTATATGGATAGTTGTCATTTCTAGGATGACAACAACTTTCATATTTTATTTGATGACTCTAATCCACCTTCTGTAGAGAGCATCAATGTGACAAATCGAGAGCCAATGATTATTACTAGTGTCCATCCTGGATATCAAACAATGGTATTATTCCTTTCAGATTCTGCTATGACCCTTTTCCACTATGTGCATGAATCTTCTTATTTGGATCCACATGACATGTGTCAGTCTTCAGAGCATCATTTTGAGTTGGTTATTGGGTTCCAAAATCTTCCACGGGGTGTTCACATGAGCACTTGGTCCTGGGACCTGGGATTACGATGGTGGTTGGACTACTTCAACATGGTGGCTTTCCTTTCTACATGGGACCATTGTTCTCCAGTGTTCTTCAACATTATGGTCCACAATTATCCATGGGACCCTGGTATATGGTTGTACATCAACCATTGAGGATGACACTTTCATAAGGGGGATGGAGTGTTAGGTAGCTAGAGATGTAGCAGTGGGGGCCTAGAGAGCCCATAGTGATAATAGTGGAGGTCATTCAATGTACGGTGGACTAGGTCCACTATATTATTAAATAAGACCCACTATGGTATTTATATATAATAAATAGGTAGTTCGATATAATAAATGTAAGAGGACTTCTTAGAAGGTTCTACTTCTAGAAGATTCTTCCTCTAGAATGTTCTTAGATGACGGTAGCACTATATACATAGGTTCAAGCAATGTAATGGGACATGAAGAGAAATATTGTGTTTGGAGCTGAAGCTCATTAGGAGGAAGACCCCTCTAAGAGGCAAGTGAACAGGAGAGGATCTCTTCTATAATAGGATCCATTGTATGGTGTTGCCCTACCTCAAGGGTTTCAATAATAAAGTGTGGTTTCTTCTACCTTGTTTTGTGGATCTATTGTGTATTCAATATTTGTGGTGATTATATTTGTAGATCTATTCAGGTTCTTAACACAAGAACTTTGATTTTTGAGCAAAACCTTATCCCCTGGATCACACCTCCCCATTAGAAAGCTTTTGGACCTCCAAAATAATACTTTTAGTCAATCTGTAGATGAGGGTACAATTTCCTCACCCTTACAATCTCAATCCATCTAGACTTGCTTGGATTGGTGCCTTTGAGACCAATACAAAACTTTTCATGCCTTGTTGTGTACTTGGATTGGCTCTTTCTCAACTATTCTTGAACAATTTTTTGCACAAACTGAACTAGTTCAATGAACTTCTTGGCTTGGTTATAAACATGTTGAAAGGAATGTAGATGCTCATCCCAAAACTTAGGATTTTTTCTTTGCAATCTATCCATCATCTTTCCCGTAGCAAAATGGTCAACAACAAGAGAAGAATGTGCTTGACTTATCATGTTGACTCTTTCACCCTGTGAAAAACATAGCTTGCCAGGATACAAAAGTTTACCATACACATAGGAATCCAATTCCTCAACTTGGTTAGCATGACACAAAGTTGCATAAAATTCTTTCCATCAACATCTAAATAATATTGTTCCAAATAGCTCTTATGCATGATAGGATTGTGCTTGTAGATAACTAAAGCACTAACAATAGGCCTAGTAAGCATATCAACAACTTTATCATAAAAGTTTTTCTTATACCTTATCACAAAGTGGAAAACATAACTTGTCAAGAAATGCAATGGAGCTTGCTTTGATCTCAAAGTTTTCTTCCATATGTCTCCTTCAACAATCATCTTTGTAGTCTTGTTCAAGGCTCTGAAATCTACCCATATTCACCATATACAATCTTTATTTGGTACCAAACCAATTCGTGACCTGCATGGCGAAGTACCTGGGTTGATGACCCCTTTGTCAAGCAACTCTTGGGCTTGTTTTTGGATTTCAACATTCTGCATGTCCAACATCCTGCGCATGTCAATGTTTGGAAGAGGACCTCCTAGATGCAATAGAATCTCATGTTGGATACCCCTTTTAGGAGGCAATCCCCTTGGTTCTTGAAACATCTCAACATTTTCGTTAACAACCTCAGGAAAATCAGATTGTAACTTTGCATCACATCCTTTGAGAAATTGTTCTTCATCATTGTCTTTGGGTTTAGTCATCAAAAGTACAAGGTTCTTACTAGCATTGACTAGTCTTTTCATTTGTCCAGCATTTGTAAGTGACAAATTCATCTTGTTTGTATGTTCTCTAACAATGTACTCAATTCCATTTTTAAACAAATGATACTTGTTCTCATGACGATGAAATATGGATCTCCTATCATATAAGTATGGGATTTCAAACAAAATACCACAAATATCCAATGGAATAACATCCAGCTCTACCTCATCTATATAGTTTGCAGTGATGTCAAATCTGAGTTTACACCTTTTTTTCACATGCAATTTGGCACTGTCACATATCCAACCTAGAGGGCATGGTTTAGGATGAGGAGTAGTTTCCAAATCTAGTTTCTTGACAATGTCTTCAGAAATAAGGTTTTTGTGTGATATCGTATAAAAAAGAGTATTTATCTTGGTATGTTTTGAAATTACCCTTATGTGGAAAAGATCTCCTTTAATTTTCATGTTGAGTTTCATTGATGGAATGATTTGAAGAAATAGTGATTGCAGTAGAATTCTTACCTTGTAAACCCATGGCTGTGATTTTTGTTTCATTTTCCGAATCAGATCCTAAATCATGTTGTACAGTTTCAACAATGTTTGGTTTCTCTTTGTTGTTGAAAATTTTGGGTCTCTTTTCAGGATGAAGTTTCCAACAATGGTCTTCATCATGGCCATCCTTTGGACAATGTTTACAAGAGAGTTTATCTCTCTCTTTCTTAACTAAAACATTTTTCTTTCCATTTACTTCAAACTTCCTCTTTCCCTTGTCTCCATTAAAATACTTCTTTCTGCCCTCTTGAGGTTCATTCCATCCTCTTGCCTCTAAATGATTAGCCTACAAACATAATTCATCTAGATTTGAAGTGTTAAACATAAGTATTGTATGCCTCAAGTAGATATGCAAACCTCTAATGTATTTGAGAAAAGTATCTTGTAAGACAAATCTACACCCAAAACCAAATCTCTTCTCATAAATTCTTGAGTGAAGCTTTGCAGATATTTCCCTTTAGCTTACCTAAAGTCTTACCAATCCATAATAGATTTCTACATGTAAGCTAATGGATAAAATTTCCTTTTAATTGCAACAATAAAATCATTCCAAGAGAATAAAACTTTACCATGTTTCTTCATGTCCTCTTGAGTTTTGGCTTCCCACCAAATGAGTGTTGCACTGTCCAATTTTAAAGAAGCAAGCTGAATATTACTTTCATCATCTATGATTATTTGTATCCTACAATACACTTCAATCTTACAAATCCAGTTATCTAATTTCTCAGCATTTACCTCTCCAATGTACATTGGCAATTCAAACTTAATATCAAGATTTAGCAAAGGATTTTGTAAAGGATTTTTACCATGTCCTTTTGGAGAATTTGGAGGTGGTTGTGAAATGGTGGAAGAGGTGGAATATGGAGGTTAAGGAGGTGGATAATCACCACTCCCTCCATTTCCCTTTGGTTTATGAAGAAAGAAGATCTGCTAGCTGAGAGCACAGACAAGAACTGTATGCTTCATCTAAATATATTATAAAGCACAGTTTTGTGGATGTATCCCTAGAGAGAGGGTGAACCATGTATATCTTGTTTTGTGTGTGTGATTGATGATTTGTTCTTTGTCATTTGGTATACTATTATTGCATTACTATGTTAGATCTGATAGATAGTTGTGTGGAGTAGATCTGAACTAGTAAATGATATATAAATGTTGCATTCTTCTTGTATTAGATCCACTTGGTATTCCCTTTGGTTGTATACATATTTGTCCTGCAAACCCCCCATAGCTACCTCAGGTGAGACTACATTTTCTTCGCAGGTGTTGCCGAAACGGCCAGTAGTTATGGCTTGTTGGTGCGCTCTTGGAGCTGAACCTTGGGTCTGTCCCTATGCCAACAAATGGTTCTGTTGCTGGGACCAAAATCTTCTTGAGGGAATGTCAAGGTAGTTTCCATCAAATAAATGGTTCATTGTTGCTCTCTTACCACACATCAGAGTTTCTCTGATGCAACAAAAGATTGCTTCACAAGATGAGGCGTTGGAGATTGCCATGAAGCTAGAATCATCCCCTATGGGAGAATCCAGCTCGGGTATGAGTCAAATCTTGAGTCAGCTAACTAGTTTGTCTCTGTAGGTCAAAGATATGAAGAAAGACAATGGAAAAGACAAAAGGAAAGATATCTAGTGTGTCAGATGCAAATCAGAAGGCCATGACAAGGAGCGTTGTCCCCTATTCCATGAATACTTGGCCTCTAGAGCTTTGATCCCATTGAATCATGTTACCCTACTGTTGACGGGCGAAATTGATAGTCCTTCAACTAGAAGAGTGGATCCGGTCCGGGGTTGTCTAAATAACCCAAACCGTTTGGGATAACCCACCCTGACGGGTTTAACGACTCCGTTAGCCGATCTAAGTCCTAAGAAAATAAAAGAAAAATAAACTAATAAACTAATCTAAATAAAACAATAACTAAAACAAACTAATAAACAAATCTAAACTATTAATATATACTAATAGTATATATTAATAAAAATCTAATTTTAAAGACTAGCTACAGAATCTTGCTTTTGTAGCTGGTCTAAATCAAACACAAAATCACTTCAAAATCAAATCGAATCTTAAAAAATATATTCAAACTATCGAAAAATATTTGATTGCTAAAAGCATCGTTCAAATCGACACTTGTATGCAAATTGAACAAACTAAATCGTAAATGAATTAATCAGTTGATAACAGGATATGTGGGATTTTTCAAACGTTTGTTATTGTTAATTAGAAGCGAACAAAATCGATTGACAGTCAACGAAATCATCGCTTGAATCAATTTCAAAACGAACTATTAGCTGAGTTTTTGATATGAATTCAACAGAGACAAAATCGTTTTTGAAAATCAAAACCAATAGAGCAGCATCAAATCTATTTTCGATATCAATCTAACTCAATACAGACAATTGTGCTAACTCAAGACACACATCAATCAAATCAAAACGAATTGAAACAATTTGGGTTAGATACTATCGTTATGAATCAACACAAATCCACAATTATAGTGAATATATCTTTTGCACAGGTCGAATATAACCAGAACCGAAACGAAAATATCGATTCAATACAAAACAGAGTCGTTCCTGGCTAATCGAAGTCAACAGTGTTATTTTGAGTTTATTATATTACATCGTATTTATCAACCCAGTCACTAATCATGACGCGTAACACATATAGAGGATCATACCAATTCAAGCCCACGAAATCGGAGGAACAGAGTTGATTCAACACACAAACCAAACCAAATAAAAAACCAATCGATTTCTTATACTAAACTGGGCACGACAAAATCGCATAACCAAATCATATGTACATTTAACCTACTGTACAGGATCCACAACATAACTATTTTTGACAATCAAACTATGACAAAGTCATTTCGAATAATGAACAGAGCTAATCGAAAACCAAAACCCAATTCATTATATTAATCCTAGCAATTCATAAAATGAAATTGATATTGAAATTCATACCTGGATAATCAGAAAACAACTCAGTCATGATAATTTTGAATTGACGAAGGTTGTTTCTGATTCGACATTCCTAAAAACGACCGAACCAGTGGTTTTCTGTTTCTTGTCATTAGCTTGAAACTTGTCCCTTTCTCTCGAAAATACTGTAACTTTGTTTTCCAATGATTTTATCTTTGACTGTAGTAAGGGGACGTTATTATAGTAGCACTCTAGCCACACATTGCATTGGATGCATGACGACTGCTCGGGCTTCGAAATTGTAGGCGAGGGTTTGTTTAAATCATCGAGGGTTTCATTATGTAGCCTGATCCCTGGGTAGTTAGGATTGTTCTTTAGGCACGAGGGAAAATTAGATACATAATCATAGAGTTGTTCGAAGCATAAGCCACAGGAATAAGGGTACTCTCCAGCTAAGAAACGCTCGATATTGGAGTTCGCGTCCTCCCTCAAATCTATGGGCTTTTGATCAACTTTAGGCTTAGGCTTATCTCGGGCAAGTCTCGATATCAATCGAGCATTATTTTTACCTTTGCTGTCGACAGTAGGGTTACACCTAACCTTATAACTCACAGGCTTCTTTACAGCCTCAGTCTTATCTGTTACGATGCCAGGTAGGTCGATATCAGGGAAAACAGAGGGTTTGGCAGGGGGTAGAAGGACATGGAAAGGCACAGGTGGCCCAACCATAGTCTCACTGACCATAAACTTATCGATTTGGACAGACTCTGAATCAACAAAGCCGTTTCAAGATAGAAAAGCTTGCGAATTATCACCGTGAAGGTTTAAATGGTGAACGACGATGAGTCTAATCAAACCATGGTGAAACAAGCTGCTATCAGCCTTCTCGCATTTGAACCTCTTAGCCATTTTGTAAAGACTATGCAGGAAGTAAAATGGTGTGTTCAATGGATAGCCCATGAAATTCATTAATAGTCGAAGGTGATAGAGAAAAACCAATCCATACCGGCCTTCACAAGTCACAAATTGTTTAACCATTATCAAAAGATCATGCCACCTAGGTTTAAGTGTGGAAATAGGCATACCTTTGTCACATGATGTAACCTTTCGTGATATGAATAGCAAGGGCCATGACACTTCGTCGACTTTGGAGTTTTTAAACCATCGCTGGCCTGTGGCTGCCAATCCTCTAGCAGAGCTTATGAATTATTCATTGAGTTCAAGTTGAATCTCACCTACTTTATCCCTACACCCATCAAAGGTAAGGGCGAATTGTTGTGCTAAAAAAATATTGAAACCCTCAAACCTCTATATAAACGCGAGCCATCCACTATCCTCTAAATCTTTATGGGCATCATCGAACAGTAATAGAGCTTGACTACCGTTGGGCTCTATGCGCACCACTGGTGTCATAGACATGAGCACACGGTGAGCAGGGTGCAGGGGCTAGGGTTTGAACATAGAATACGCAGGGGAAGAATGCTCACAGGCTTACCCGAAACTAGCAGAGGTGAAATAGGGATAGGGGAGAAAACATTAATGACATATCGTGCAAAGGTGGTGGAGCTATTTTGGCCCATGCAGAATAGTCATTACCCACAATACAACCGCCGATGCATTTATCTATTCAAATCACAATGCGTATGTGTTAAAAACTATGCCATTTCAATCAACCAATGGATATATGGTATGTGGACCAAACGTTTGCGCGAGCAAAGTTTTACGATAGTTTTAAAACCAAAGCAACAAATCAAAATCATACCAAGGGTTTGACCATATGAACTATGTGTTGTATAAAACGATTTATACCAAGGGTTTTGCCACAACACAAATGTGTTTTTGTGAAATCAATGTGCCAAGTGAATCGATCAAAGAACATATAAATCCAAATCACCAATGCATCATAAACTCAATCGAAAGAATATCACCACAGTCTTGTAAACAAAGTCTCATTAACAAATAAGAGTGCCAAAAGAATAATGATCTTGGAATCTTGTCAATTGTGTAACGAAAAACACGATGAGCATATAAACAAGAGCGATCATAACAATCTAGTGATGTTTTTAATATGACTTCGAAAACCAGCGTTTTCATGCTTGCATTCGTGAAAACGTGAACCAAGGTAAGTGTGCAAACGCATATAAAACAATAGTGTTATTTTATTAAAAAAGATTGCGACGAAATCAAAGTTTTCAAAACACTGGTGTAGGCAGCTTATAAGGACAGTATACAAATGTGAATTGGATGCCAACAATGGCGACACACTGGTAGAAGTAGTTATCTCTGCCAAAAGAACAAATTCAGATTAGGATAATGAGAAAAATTCTAACTCAAAAATAACAACTAGAAAATCGTGTAAACATCATCATTAACCAAATATTTCAATAGTGTTTAAATGATGAAAACTGATATCAGTCTCGAGACAAGTGAGTCACGATATTAAAGATGAAATCCCCAATACTGTTGACAGAGCCACTGCTGCCAGTAGGTGTCCATAGCCTCGACAGGGTTGCCATTTAACCCACTCTGATATCTGTATTCTGCCAAGAAGTTCCAGATCAAAATAAAGGACATGTTAAGGATAAGAGGTCTCTTATTTTTTTGCTAATTTTCATATACCCGACATTGCTTCGCTGCCAGCAGGCCTGTTCAGTACCCCGACAAAGTTGTCTTGGCATCATGCATGCATTTACCCGCTGCCAGCAGACCTGTTCAGCATCTTGGTGGGTTTACAAGCACTTCCCATAGCTCTTTTATTGATTTATTTTATTTTTTAAAGGTATATAGTTGAGCGGGCTGACGCTGAAAATTATGATTTTTAACATATTTTTTCACAGACCTCATCAGAATTTTTTAGAACTGTCCTTTATTAAGATCCAGAGATGTTTCATTTACAGAACCAACTTTCTAAGGCAGGGATACATCTTCTGAGTCATTCCCTTAAGGAATAGGGACAACATAAAAAGATAATAGATGATCGTGATAGGATTTACTCAGAGATCGAAATCAATTAACTTCTTTCAAACAACATCTTTTTTCCAACGTAGATGTAAATTTCAGAAGCATATAATTTATGTTTATACAATTTTCTTAGCAGTCATTTCAGTGAAGGAATTTTCTATTTTCTTTCTCTGAATAGTTCAACATGAAGGTATGTGTATTTCAAAAGCACAAAAACTGATAAGCGCAAAGGAGAAATAAAAAACAAAACAACAAAAGAAAAGCAAACAAAAGCAAAATATGTACATAATATACAAGGAGTTGTCATCAAGCAAAGTATCTTTTCAAGGCTTCGCCATTGACTGGGTAGGTGTCAGGCTGCCCCTCTAGATTCTACAATCGAAAAGAGCTGGGACCCAACTTCTCAGCAACTAAAAACGGTCCAAGCCATAAGTTTTGAAATTTTGTGTGCTCTCCTTTTCCCTCATGCGGTTTGTCCCATTTCAAGACGAGGTCACCTACTTCGAAATTCCTATCAGAAGCAGAGTTAGAATCGAACCATCTTTTAACCAATAGTTGATGCTTATCTAACTTACGTTTAGCTTGGGCTCTTACCTCTTCTAGCTTCATCAAAGCGTTAATTCGGTTTTCTAAAGGGGGACAATCTTCTTCTTGAATTTTCTGTGATAACTGTAAGGAAGGAAGAAGAATGTGTGGTGGCAGAATTGCTTCTCTGCCATAAACGAGAAAAAAGGGAGAGTTACCTATAGCAGATTTTGGTGTTAGCCTATCATCCCATAGTGCATTTAACAACGCATTGTGCCAATTTTTGTGATTTTCAGCCACCGTTCTCTTGATGATTTTAATCAAGTTCTTATTTTTTGATTTAGCTAATCCATTGCCCTGGGGGTAATAGCTAGCAGAATCCTTCAATTTAATTCCTTTTTCTAAAGCGAATTTGCTCATCTCAAGAGTGGAAAAATAAGAAGCGTTATCGAATACTAAACAATCAGGGATACCGAAACGAGTGATAATATTCGAATTTAAAAAGGAAATTACCTGACCGGTGTTAACAGTTCTTAATGCGGCAGCTTCAAACCACTTGGTAAAGTAATATGTGGTTGTTATGATAAAATTATGCTATTGTGAGGATGGTAGGTTGAATGGACCTATGATATCAAGGCCCCACTGCTGGAAAGGAGAGTCTACTGAAACGAGCTGCAAAGGAAAGGCTAGTTTCTGTAACCGCCCTGATGCTTTTTGAAAAATAGTACACTTACGAAATAAGGCATGGGTGTCTCTAAAAAGTGTGGGCCAGTAATAACCGGCTCTCAAAACCTTATGGGCAGTGGTGTCACCACCAAAATGACCACTAGCTTCTCCTGCATGCAATTTTAGTAAGACATTTTCTGCTTCGTCTTTCTCAATGCTCTTCTCTTAGTGGGATCCAAGTAATGGGGGACTGACCCATGTTCAAGACAAAATTTATATCGTCATACCATGAACTGACAGAGTTTTGTGCGTAACAGATTGCATTTTGATCGTGCTGTCCTAGGTTTGACGTATCACTTTCTTCTTGCTGTCCTGCTGCTGAATCAGCAACTAACTTGCATAACCCTTGGCCTCTCACTATCTGTTCTGGGGTAATTTCTATGCCGTACTCTTGCAAGGAGGTAACCCAGTTAGCCCTCTTTTCACCTAGTTCCTTCTGTACTAACAGGTTCCTGACGACTGGGTACGGGACAATGATATGCGTCCTGGACTTCAAANNNNAGGATGGCAGCGTAGGAACGGTCAGAAGCAAAAGTGTAGAGCATAAAGTCTTGGGAAAAGTCGGGGCTCATGAGAGAAGGAGCGTCTATTATGGCCTTCTTTATTGAATTGAAAGATTTATTTTCTAGGGGTCCCTAATGATATTGGGCGTCTTTCTTAATCAGGCTTTGCAAAGGTCTGACCATTTCAAAGAAACTGGGGACGAATCTCCTAACGAAGTTTATTTGACCTAAGAAAGACTGCATGGATTTTTTGGAAGTAGGAGGGGGAAGTTTCAAGATGACTTGAGTCCTTTCGGGGTCGATAATCATCCCTTTGTTTGACACAATAAATCCTAAGAGTTTACCCTATTCTACTGCAAAGATGGATTTTTTGGGATTCAAGGAAATGCCGTATTTACGACATCGTTGTAGAACGACTTGTAAGTGAGCTAGATGATCGGTTTTGTTTTTAGAGAATACAGTCACATCATCTAAGTAAACTATGACAGACTAATTGATTAAGCCTCGAAAAGCAATGTCCATTGCTCTCTGGAAAGTGGCACCAACATTAATCAATCCAAAGGGCATTTTTCGATAAGCGTAGGTGCCCCATGGAGTGCGGAAGGTAGTTTTAAGTTGGTCTGGTGGAGACATCAGGACTTAGTTGTACCCCAAGAAACCATCCAGTAAGGATAGCCTCTCAGAACCAGATACCTGTTGTAGGATCTATTCCATGGGTGGGACAGGATAGTTGTCTTTATAAGACGCTCTATTAAGGTTTCAGAAATCGACGCATAGTCGGATTTCCCCACTTTTCTTCCGGACAGGGACAATGTTAGAAACCCATTGAGTGTGCCTAACTGGAAAAATTATCTTAGCACTTAGGAGTTTATTTAATTCTTTTTTGATGCTCGGTTCGAGTTTAGGGTGCATTTTTCTTAATTTCTGTTGAAAGGGTGAGGTTTGGGGTTTCATAGGAATGACGTGTTGTATGATGTTAGGGTCAAAAGTTTTAAGGTCATCATACGTCCATGCAAAGACATCTTTAAATTATTTAAACAATTTAATAAATGTAGCTTTCTCTTGTTGAGAACACCCCAACCCTAAATTAATGCACTGCGGATTTTCATTAGTTCTTAAGTTTACTTTTTCATATGAAAATGAGGAACTATTGGTTTTACAGTTGACTGATTTTTTGAATTTATCTTGAAGATCGTAAAATTTCTCTAATCTAACTACAGATTTAGGGATCGAATTTACCATGTCTGATGAAGATTCAAGAGTTCTCGGATATGGTATTACTGTGAAATCGTGCAAATTGTCGTCGTGAGTGCATTTGTCTATCACCGCGCCTTGAAAAGTTTCTTCCATGTGCAGAAAGCTAATGATTTGTTGATCATCGTCGAAGACTCTCCAGTTCGTGATGTTGTCGGGCACTGATGGTTTGAGCAACAGTTCAAGGGAGAATGTGTCTGGGGACAAACCTTCTGCAGGAAAGAGTTTAGAAGCTACATTAGCTAATAGATCAGCTTCAGAGTTATTCAATCTAGGAATAGAATTTATATTGAAAGAAGAAAATTTATTCATTAAATTCCATACTTCGGATTGGTAGCTTTTAAGATGCGGAGAAAGACAGTGGATAGAATCTCTTACCTATCTAACTACGATTTTGGAATCACTGAAAACAGTCAAGTTTCGAATGTTCATGTCTATAGCTTTTCTGAGACCTTGCAGTAAAGCCTCATATTTTGCAATATTATTAGTACATTCAAATTCTAGCCTACATGCAATCAATGTTTTGTTACCTGTCGGATCAATAATAACGCAGCCTGCACCAGCTCCTTCTTTGGACTTTGATCCATCAAAATAAAGAGACCAAACTTGATTTTTATCGGGTGCATGAGACCATTGTGTAGAAGCTGTTGGCTTCACATATGCTACAATCTCAGACTGTTGTTCTGGATTGGTGATAGTTGAAGCCTCGGTCATGAAATTGCCGAAAAAGGTATTCATCCCTTGTACTTCGGGTGAATCAACAGAAGGTGTAAATGGTTTGTTGGGATCGTTCAAATCTGTGACCGTGAACTTAAGGTAGCGTTCATGATTTACCTTGATCTTGTTGGGCTTGTCGTTCTCTGGAAGCCATAGGTGAGACCAATCTATCGCGAAATAGCCGTGTAGCTGCTTCGACCAGTCCCTGCTTAAAAACAGACCATATAATTCTGAAATATCCACAACAATAATATCAATGACTTGATGAACTTTGGGGTTAGACAATAATCTTATAAGCACATTCTTTAGTTCGCCTATAACTTTAACATTAGTCTGATCAAGTTGTATGATTTTTAAAGTGGATGGTTCAACTTCGGCGTTAAACTTCTAACACACAGACCATGGCATCACATTGGATGATGCTCCTGAGTCTACCATACACTTGTGCACGTTTCTATTAAAGATTTCGAAAGTTAACAAAAATGGAGGTACATTTTTGCGAGTACTAAGGGTAGTAGTTTGTGGCTTTTTACTTGTAGTTTCTAAAGCTACTTTATCTACATTATTTACATTATTTACATTACTTCCAGGAAGGCTATCTTTATCTTGAGGATCAGGATTGTTTTTAGTGGAAGTCTTCTAAGGAACTTTGTTCTGCACAACCTTGCTACTGCTTGAATTACCATTTTTGCTATTCTCTGAGATATTTTGTAACATTTTTTGTAGCAGAAATGGAAATTTCAATAACTCATCAAAAGAAATGTTAGCCCTTAACTTTTTAAGATCTTCAACTACATCATAATCTAAGTTGGGGTTTACATGACTCTGTTTAGTCTCAGCTGGTTTATATTTCTTTGGGGGTACAGTCGTAGTGTTCTCGGGAGAAGGTTTGTTTGTTGTCTTACTCCTAATATTATAGGGATGGACTGTCTCGAAGTTAGCTTGAAAGATGCTATCCGAGAAGTGTCAAAAAATGTTTGGAGAAGACTCTTCTGCTTGAACTGTCTCTTGTTCAACTACCTCCTCAGGAATCTCAGGAGGCATCAAGTTATCTTGGGATTCTAGAATTGTTTGAAGGGCGTATTGTAGACTTTCTAGATTAAGGCCCTTAGTAGTTGAATTAGGTCGGTTGGTGGGAAAAGGCTTCCTGAACGGAGGCTTGTAAGGCCCTTTTCTCGAGGAAGCTTCTTCGATCGTTCTTTTCAAGTCTATAACTTGATTCGACAGTTTTTGAACGAATTTAGTTAAGTTTTCTAAATCCGAGCTTTCAGGTTGTGTTTTACTTTGAGTAGGTCTAGGGAGGATTTCAATTTTCTTTTTGGAAGATGCACTAGTTGTTGGATTACTTAGAGGGGGGGTGAATCAGTAATAATGTAATTATAATCCTTTTTCTTCAAATGTTATATCAATGTAGAATTATTATCCGAAAATGAGCAGTAATAAATAAACAATCACACACATGAACAGTACACCAGTGTTTTACGTGGAAACCAAAATCGGGAGAAAACCACAGAATGCTTTTTCTTATATGTCTTGAAGAATTACATTCATTGGAAGCACCAACTTCCTTTGTTTTCTAGCTGCAACTGGAAGGAGGCTCCAACCCCCTAGTTTCTCAGGCTACAACCTGAGGGAAGCTCCAACTCCCCAATTCTCTGGCTACAACCAGAAGGAGGCTACAACCCCCTATGTTCTCCGGCTACAACCGGAAGGTGGCTACAACCACCTGTCCTTGCCCCGTCCTGCCACCCTGAAGTAAAAGTAGAATGATGGAACCACTGTCACACTATCACTGTGAGATATACTGATGTAAACCTGTACCAATAAGTCTGAACCATGTATCAACCT
>JASDQU011507945.1:2754-14910 GCA_032191745.1 Picea mariana
AGGAAAGAGGGAAAACCTCATGGGAACAAAACCCCCCCTCAAATTACAATGCATAAAATAAAAAATGAGAAGGAACAAAAAAACAGTTGCTAAGCAACCATGTCCTTCACTCCAAGAAGACCTCGCAACTGTGCAAGTTTGTGCTCTTTGAAGATTTTGTTGAAGATGTAGATGTCTGCATAGATCTGATGAAGTATATGCATCATTGATATGTCCACACATATTCACTTTATCTTCTTGTAATGAATAATATCCAAATAAATTTTGGATGAAATTTTGAAAACCGTACGACCATTTCTAGAAAAATGCTGAAATTTTGTTGATTTTGAAATGATCATAACTTCACTTTCCGAAATCCATTTCGGACGATTGTTTTTTTGAAATTGGATATTTTTCTGAGAGGAATTCAAATATCCAATTTGTTTCTGCAAATTGTGCTCAGAAAATATCATAATGGCATCTGATGTGCGCGGCTATATTTTTTACTCCTGAGATGCATGCATTGTGCATGCAAAAGTGTATGCATGTGACTCCTGAGATGCATGCCATACATATTCCACATGAATTTCATAAAACAAATCTGAAATGGAGTAGATATCATCTTCAATTAATGGAATACAAATTTCTGCAAATACTTTTGTAGAAGACTCTTCATAATAAGAGACTTGATCTTTTGATGGCTTCTCTTCTGGCTCTATCTGTTCGACATCCTACATGAAATCTTCACAATATTCTTTATTCCCAAATAGAAACTCCAATCTGGTCCATAATTCATTTGGAGTTAATCCTTTTGATTCTTCATATACTTGATGGAAAAGTTCGGGAGAAACAGATATGTCGATACTTCCTATGGCCAGATCTTGTCTATTGAGAAAGTCATTTTTCTCATCGACAGAATCCAGCTCTACTTCCATTTCCAAGGTTATTTGGTATAAGCCTCTACTTATGAGAAGAAGTAGAATCTTTGGCTTCCATTCCAAATAGTTATGAGATGTGAGAAAGATTTTTGGCAAATAATCCATCCTTTTTGTTGTCTTCAATCTTTTGTATCTGCAAAAAATGATTTGGTGTAGCTTTTTCCTAGCAGACTGTCGGCTTTGATACCATGTAAATGTGTTGAACCTGCACAGAATAGATCTAGCTAGAAAATACTACACACATTTACAGAGAGAAATTGAGAAAGAAGAAGCAAGATAGAAAGAATGGAAGAATTCTCATTAACCATATTCCACACTCAAAGAGTGAATAATTTACAATATATATAGAATAAATGAGTAACTAATGAGCCCTAGTGGTGGTCTAGATTGATTTGGACACACACGAGTAGTTACAAGAGTAAATTGCCACCTAGTCTAGTCTCTCAGGCAGTTACGAGAGTGAACTGCCACCTAGCTGAGTTAACTAGTCTTCAGTTAACTGACTGAACAAAGAGTAGTGAGTTGGTGATGATCCCAATGTTTCATGGTGACA
The DNA here is from genome assembly GCA_032191745.1 of Picea mariana. NCBI lineage: Eukaryota > Viridiplantae > Streptophyta > Pinopsida > Pinales > Pinaceae > Picea > Picea mariana. The sequence goes on from JASDQU011507945.1 coordinate 4,225, forward strand.
AAACCAATGCAACATCTAAACTCAACTCAACTAGTCAAACTGAAGTGTCAACTGAAAGAGAATATTCTCCAGGTGGAATTCTGCCCTAAAATATAGGAGACTGGATAATGACTAATTATGACTAATAAACAAGGAATAACCTTAGAAAAAAAAAATTTTAGGTGTGTTTGAAGTATCTCCAACAGGTAGTAGGAGAATAACCTCTTAGTTCGAGCAGTTAATTTTTCAGTTCATAGTTTGTTTCGGTATGTTGGTCTTTTCAGTACTTTGCGTGTAGATCAACAATAAGAGTCCATAGCCCAACAAAGGCACTGGGTTTAGTTTCAATTTCAAGTTTCAATAAAGACTCCATAACCCAACAAAGGCATTGGGGTTAGCTTCAACGTTAATTTTCAAAGATACATGGCTGAGAGACGGTGGTAGAGATTCATGGAAATAGAGGTAAGGAAAGGAAGGTGGGAGCAAGTTAGTAAATTCAAAGGCATCAATATGCTGTTCTTGGCACCTCACAGGGAAGTGTTATTTCTGGTTGGAGCCAATGTTGTAACCTAGGTCTGCACCTTTGCCCCTCCTCTCTCATTTCCCTATGCCTTTGTCAAATTTTTCCTCTTCTGGTTGATAAAGTCGATTTCCCATTTGTTCAATGACTTGGTTTTCCTTATTGTCTTTCTTGGCCGATTCTTTGTGCACAGTTTTTCTGTTTTTCTTGAAGGATAAACACATATTGTGATTTGGTTTGAATTATTTGTCATCTTGTTTTCCATTAATTGAGATTACAACAGATTGATCAAGTATGTTGAATGCACAGGGAACAACCATGAGAAAAAACACAGCATTTAGAGCAGTCCATTTCGGGCTTGAAATACAAGCAAACAGACAGGTTCAATTTTCAACGGTGGAGATCCAGCAGGCCACTTAGACCGATAGTTTTCATGCAATCGAGGTTTTCAACATCCGGCAAGGTTTAACGACAAGCACATATCTTCAAAGTTTTGGAGCCCCGAAGTGTCGGAGTGGGCCCTCACTGCCACGTCACTCTGGGCTCGTACTACTCTCGGAGTTTTCCATCCAGAGTAAGCCCAGTTCTTCGAAACTCCGGAGTGTCGAAGTGCCGAAGCACATGACACTCATCCGTCAGGACTTGTGGCACTCATCCATGGAGACATGTGGCTTCCATCTGGCTCTGACAAGTGGCACTCATTTCTGGTCATTTGGGTCCCATCATCTACTCATTTTTTAGTGACACATGTCACTCGCCTTATGTGACACATCGGCAACCGTGACATCATATGACATCAGGCCACCATGTCACTCCGAGAGTTTTCCATCCAGAGCAAGCACAGTTCTCCGAAGCCCCGAAGTCCCAAAATATTTAAATGATAAAAACGACTTAATCCAAGTTTAATTAGTGATAAGCACACGCTAATCACTTCGTGAGTTCAACACTCTGAGAGTTATATACACTTTTCATTAAAAATCCCCTGAATTCTCAAATGCCGAAGTGACAATAAACTACCACGTCACTCCGGGAGAAAGCCACTTCGCGAGATATTCATGCTCCGCGTTCAAAATCGCTTGAGCTCTAAGAAATTTGTGCCATTGTTAAATATGGCTAGGGGAGTTCTAATATGAAAAATGGATAGAACTTTAGTAGGGGCGCTAAAGTAGCAGGTTCACCCAGATCGCAAATCGCAAATTGATCGACAAATCACATTCATTGCAAAAATTAAAGGCGTCCGAACATTAATCTTCCAGAGCGGTCCCACAATTGAAACCATGGTATAGCTTGAGAGGTACATGGTAGTTGATGGTGGATTTCTGGAGTCAGAGCGATGTGGATCCAATCCTCCCTTGAAAACTTCCACAATCACGTGCTTATATCACATCTAGGGTCCAATCCGAGAGCAACGCGTGGCAACAAAACTAGGTGTTAAGGCAAATCATCAAAGGAGAAGTCACGAGGAGAAGAAGAACACTAGTAGACCACGACCAGTCCATCATAGATAAAACAAGAATAAGGATCGGTTACGATCGATACAAAGCATCTTGATGATAGTCAACATGTACAAAACATAAGTTTCAGAATCTGGACTCTGCAACACCATAAGCGGGAACTCGAGAAACCATAATCCAGACTGTAGAAGGAATGTTGAAGACTCCAGAAAAACACCAGAAGACCTACCTCTTCCTCAAATAGATAATGTGAAAAAGCTTCCAAATACAACCAATTATCCTCCAGTGGTCTCGAACAGTGCGCATGCATGCCAGTGCTCAATGAAAAACTAAGTTATGTCACTCCTAGTCTTTTTCTGCCAATTCCAGTTTCATTGCCAGTAGCAGTTTTCAGTTGTTCAACTGCAAGATTTTTTTAGACTAAGTTAATAAGTGGTCTTTTATGTGTGATAAGAACCACTCTTTTTTATTAATTCAAGCGTGAAGAATACATTGTTGTACTCCAACATTTTTTTAGTTAAGTTAATAAGTTGTTCTACAACTAGTAATGTAAAGTTGAGTCTGAGTCTCAGATGGACGAGAGACTTTGCAACCCTGATAAATATGCAGGTTTTGTACATTTTGGGGGTGGAGGTTTTTTGGGTAAAGGAGATCAATACAACAATTGGTTGGACCCATTTTGTGCATAGACTAAAGCTCTCTACCTGGTGAAGATACTATTGATGACAGTCTGTTTGTGTCCAAATTCATATGTGTTTCTTATCTTGAATACAGTTTTGATTTGTGCGAAGTACATTTATTTTCCTTCATCTACTGTGTAACTTGTCTTTATTAATATGAAACCTATGATAACAGCTATGCTTTGATGAAGATTTGTTTTTATTACAACCTGTGGGAGTAATTGTGTTTTGATACATGTTTAATGTCTTGAAATGATATTTTAAGTATTAAACTTCTTGCAGCAGATTATTCATTGAGTGGTTTGTTGTTTCCCTTTGTTTTTTACCTCTATTATTTCACTTGTCTATGACTAGTGTGCCACCAGCCAAGGAGGACCCTCATCCTTATCATTTTTTCAACCCAACCATGCTCTTGTCTTGGTAAAACCAAGCCGCTAATTGACCAACAAAATTAAAAACCAACCATTCTAAACTTGAGGTGGCATAGCTTTTCCCTTTAGCAGTCAGGTGCAAGCTTTAGGACCAACAGTAAATATCCCCAAGAATCTAGCATACACAACAACAATTCCTCCTTGGCACCTTCATTTGCATCACATAATTGTACAAGATAGTTTCCCCCTATCTTCTCCATATCAAACACTCAAGAAGCACCAAGATTTATAAATGCTACAAAACCCTAGTCTTCTTCTCTCACAATAGCTATAAGATCAAATGCTCCTTTTACTCCTCTAAGTTTTATCCTAAACCCTTTCTCCCCTTATATCCTTAAGGAAAAACCCCAACCCTAATTTTTTCTTGAATTTCCTTAAGAATCCTAGAGCTCAAGACAAAGAAAGCAAATACAATGTAGAAGAAGTACCAAGAGACTAGTTTGCTCTAGCTTCTACATCTCTAACACAAGTATATGATTGCATGACTGAACAATAATGAATATATTCAAAGGACTATATCCTCCCTTTAATTATATGAAAGGTGATGGAGGCCATCAATAACAAATAGACCTAGTCGATGACAAGCAGCCTATCTACACACTAAACAGGCCCACATGTGGAGCACTCCAACTCTAGGTTTGATCTGAAACAAAAATGAATGGTTTATAAAAACTTTATACACACAAGAAGTTGAGAAAAAAATTGAGGGTTGAGAAAAAAAGACAATGCAAGTGCAAAGCACAAGAAAACTAGAATGAAAACATTGAAATAGAACACTACCAGAAAAAAATGAAATAAAACAGAAGAATGTTGGGGAATGGGAAAAGAAAGGATAAGGACACTTGGTATTCCATCTATATCAATTCTTCGACCTATATCCTCCTAGAAATAGACTCACAAAGGGTCTTTTTGGTAGAGTGGAAGAGGATGTAGAGAAAAATCCTAGCTATTCAAATTTCTAAATGGCCCAAAGAGCCACGAGACTACATCGATCCTGCTATTGTCAAGAATACATACTAAGCAAAGCCATTCAAAATGGTGGTTTTAACATTTGGGTTCCAACGTAGACATTGTTTTCTCGTGGTGTTTAATTGTTGTGTGTTACTATTTTAATTTTGGTTTAAATGATGTTTAGGCATTAAAAACATTGAATTTAAGTAATTGCTTCAATTACATCTTATCCAATGCCATGCATAGTAAGATACAACCATCATAGAATGGGTTTCCATTGTAAATAAATGCACTTACAATATACTTTGTCCTTGTTAGTGTTTTCCCACATCTCTATTCTACCACTAATTGATTTTTGAATGACATTAAATACACCATTATTTGTTTACTCATTAATAGTATTAATGATTATTGGAATGGTTTTAGTTTTGATGTAAAAACCACATGCAACAACATCGTTAGTTGCATAGACATTAACCAAACAAAATGTTTCCCATTCCTCAAACCATTGTGGCCATTTCCTCTCACCATTGTGAAGTCCACAATGGTTAGTTGTCTCAAGTCACTCATGAAATTGATGGTGGGGGATTGAGAATTGGTGGCCATTGTTTCTATTTCCAAAATGAGTTTCTAACTTTGTATTTCTATTAATTAATCCATTACCTTCTTCATTGTTGGTTGGATGCTTGGGAGATGTCATATGCATACCCCCTCAAGTTGTGGTTACACCATTGATTCACATTCCTATAAAGGTGATTTTGTCTTTTGTGGTGTCTCGCGATGGGTAGTATATCCTAAAACAATTGTTGATTCACTCTTGGGCTATTCATTTCTCCTAATTCACCTACATCGAGCTTGTATGGGCAACTAATTATAAACCAGTGTTTTTAAACTCATGTCTTCGGGTAATGGTAGTAACAAGCGTAATTCCATTACCTCCTGATTTTCATTGCTTGTATTATGTGAATGGAAGGAGTGGGAATAAGTGTTGAATTTTGTAAGTTTGAAAAGTACAATGTATCATGGTATTTTGAATAGGCAAATAAGCTTGTACTTTTGAAGAATTTATGTTTTTCATTGACGCTAGAGAAAACTATTTTATTTGTTGTTGGATTGGCAATGAGTGGCCATGGAACGTTAGTCCTTTTGATGGTGTGGAGAATTTATTTCTTTGTAAAAATAAAGAGTAATAATACGTTGGTTGTTGGACTACTATGGTTGATACTACATTAATTAACATCGTTGGTATCCTGGGAAGACACAATTAAGAGCAAAAAATTATTCTTATGTAATTTACCTTTTTTTTTTAATGAAAAAATTATTGAGGAAAGTTTTATTAAGGGGGAGAATACTTTTTGTGATGGGTATTAGAACATTAAACACGAACTTTCATTCATTAGATTGTTGAGAATAGTGAGTAGAGGATAGAGTGTAACCCATTTAGTTTCAGATCACTTGAGAGTGTTGATGGGTATTGACTTTGGCTTTCCATTGGAAGCATAACAAGCACAGAGACATAGAATACACATGCATATGTTGAGGGGGTGCATTGTTTCCACACGACTTGAATATATGCAGATATTTCAGTTGTGTTAACCAAGTTAGAGATCTGTTGTTGATTGTCATATTGCACAATAGAGATTTATTTTGTTTTAGCATTGATAGAATGGACAATTGTTTTTGAAGTGTTGGTATTGGCCATTGGCAATATTAATCCATTAAGCCAAGCCTTGTAGTTCATTTTGAAGACACAAATCTCTGCATAATTCTTAGAATAGAGGCTGAATCTCATTTCTACAGAAGATTCATATTGGTGAGACATGAAGGCTATAATTCTTGCATTTATGCATCAAGGTTACACATGCCAAGCTCAAAGGAATACGCATCCAATAAGTAAGGGTCCAAGGTTGAATGCTCCTCAAGAAGGGTCCAACGCTTCTCCTCCAGAGGCCTCTAATGCTCCAACTCTACCTTGTAATTCATGTGTACCTTTGATTCCACCACACTTACATGATCACTCCTCAACCCAAGCATCCTCAATTCAAGTACAAGCCTCCATGCAACAAGCCAAGTGCCCCAATGTTATCTATAGCTCAATACCCTCCTCTAAGATGCCCAATGTTCCCCTACCAAAGTGAGTCATCTTTCTAAGCAGGCGACTAAGTTCTCCATGTGTGCACTCCATGAAGGAAGTCACTAATCCGCATAAGTCTCAAACACTCCAAGGAAGTGTGCTAGATAGTCATTAAGACATGGCATAATAATCCATGAGCAATCTACTCCAATGTGTATTCCCATCATGATAAAACTAAGGCTAATCAACACACCATGCACCCCAGATCGCGTGAAGCACTAAGCATGTTGTAAATGCTTTCATAGTATCCTAAAAAACTAGCACTCCCTCTTTACAAGGAAGGTGTTTACACTGAAACTAGTTTTCTCGCTCTAGAACTCAACCAAACCTGCTATTTGAAAATCTAAACGTCTTGTAGTCTTAAAATCAACCATTGGCTCTTGGAAAAGAACCATCACCCAAAAATCACTCTCCATCATCGAGGCATCACACCTCACCTCCTCAAAACAACTAGATTCAAGGCTAAAAAATGGAAGTAGCTAATGTTTTTTGGTTAGCATGTCTCCTAGGATGTATACTTTCCTTCACTAAATATTTCGATGCCCCTACATGTTCCTTTTCACCTTGTAATGTTTGAGTAATCCATCTCGACTTCTTGCATGCTAGAATAGAGAGTGGGGGCATATCCATGTCTAATCATACCTCGTCCACACCTTTTTTTATTCTTCTCCAACCTTTGAATTGGCCTCTAGAATAGAATCTTCCTCGCTCCCTTGAATCAAAAAAGGAGATACTTGTAATCTAGAGGACCACACATCCTCATCAAACTACACATCTTGGCTCAACATAGTATTCCTCTATGCTAAAAGGTAGATCTTGTAATCTTTAAAAGTTTCACTATATTGATCAAAACAAGATGCTACCACAATATCTCAAACCTCCAAAGAACACTAATCACATGTGAATACGAAGGAACATAACCTTGGACCAGCAATAGCCTACCAAACTCTGAAATCCTTCATATCAATTTCACAGACCAAAATATTTAGACAACACATCATGTGTTTTTTGGGACATCTTGCAAAAATGATCACGTCTCCATACAATACTAGGACAAGTGGACCAGATCTATCAAAATCACAAAGACAAAAATCTATACATATCACATCCATCCTTATATACCAAGAATGTGCAACCATAGCCCACCCAAAGCCTCCAACATATTGTAAACATAGGTATCTCACCCATCCATCTCAAAACCTCCAACAATTAAAGAAAACCCTTAATAAGGTGAACTCCCTCTTTTTTAGAGAATCCTTTGGTTACTAGGGAAAGAGTTTCATCATGGTCAACTCCCACTTTCTAAGAAAATCCAACAACCTTGTCTTGGTAATCCACAATATTCCCATCATCTACAAGTTTGGAATTGATCATCAATTCACAATAGGTTTTGAACTTATCTCCATGGAATCCCACCATGCAAGCTCTACATATGCATCCTCAAAACTAGAAGCCTCACCTACTTCTTGTTGGTATGTAAAAGTGCAATAGGATTATAAAAACATTTAAAGGCCGCAATTTAGCACACCTTTAGCCAAAGTCCTTAGAATTACTAGACTACAATCACAAATAGTGCAACACTCTCCTTCAAATGCAACTCTAAACTAAATCTCTGCCTTACAAAAAACTCAAAGAATATTTTTCTTCAAACCAAGAACAAATAAAATATCATTGAGCTCAAGAACATCACCTAATGGCATTAGAAAGGAAATGGAGCCCAATCTTTTCACAACATATGTAGCAACATCACCCAACTCCACTCTCACACTTCCCTCTTACTTGAAAAACCTATAGAAGAGTGTCCTATCATAAGTCATATGTCTTAATGCCCCACTACCCACATACCATCCAACACTTGACATAATGTTAGAAGACAATAAAAAAAGACCATACAGAAGGTAGTCTCAAATAAGGATAATCCCTCATCCACTCAATACATACTTTCACTACAAATTTATATTACTTGGCCTTCCCCTTATTCTTCTTCAAACACTGGCTAGCATAATGTCCCAACTAGTGACACCTAAAACATTTCACCTTACTCAAATATTTCTTTCCTATACTTGAATATTCCTTCTTACCATTTGTGTATCCTTTCTTTCTTCCCTTTCTCATCCTCCCAAAGAGGGCAATGTCTTCTACTTCCTCTCGTTGCACTGAATATGACTCCAACCTTATCTCTTCCTACACAAGGTTATCCCAAATCTTCATAAAATCAAGCAAATTCTCACGAGCACAAATACCTTGGACAAAAGGCTTCCAATATGGAGTAAGTCCATTCAAGGCAATGGGAACCAAATCCTTATCCTAAAATACTATCCCTATTGTAGCCAAGTGATCTCTCAGCTTTGTAAAATGTCCCTTGGTGTAGGTTGGAGACTAAGCTCTCCAAGGTTGAGAAAAAAAAAACTAGATTCATTAATGAGTGTTGAAAGCCCAATAGTAGTGATGAATTTTGTCAAGAAAGTGTGCCTTACATGCACATCAAGCATGAAGTTAAAGCTAAGAAAGTACCAATATTATCACCTCTTGATTTTTTAGTGGACTATGCATGTACGAGAACTTTAGTTGAAGTGGAAATTCCTTGAGGTGACACCATTTCTCTGGAATTTCAAGTCTAAGACTAAGTCCTACGTTCCCTACCCATACACAAAAACCTGACGTGCAATTGTTCCGCTCGACTGCTTGTTTCGAAGTGGTAACCTTAGTGGCCTTTCTATAGTTTTTTTCCTAGGTGGCCACAAATGGGATGTGCTTACGGTACCTAATACATATGCCTAACATTTGTTTCAAATCCTTTGGATGGTGCCCATATTCGCATGGTTACTTGTGCCTTAGGTGATTGTTGCATGAGGGTTACCTTAACTATCTATTGCACCTTTATTATTTGGATTTGAGCCTTAATCATCCCAAGCCATCTTCTAAAAGGATTCTTGATCAAATCTTGATTGATTGAGCTCCAAGTCCTAACCACATTGGACTTGTCTTTAGAAGAGTAGTTTTTCTATTGTTTCACTCTTAGGAATTTTATAGTGCAGTGATTTGTGATTGAAAAGTAGACAACATAATGTTTGATTTCCTTTTGATTTAACTGAGCCTTTCATTTCAAAGTGGCGGATTAACCACTCCACTGATCTTAGAGGATTAGAGGCATTTATTTTGAAAGTATGGATCTACCTGCTACTAGGTAGAGGTTGAATGATCCTGACCCACAACCGAGTGAGTCAAAAGAAGAGACACGCATTTCCTTGAACAATCCTGCAAGGGAAGTACAAGTGCAAGGAAAACCTACCTCTAATGAGTTTTCAAGATATTTAGATAGACATATACTTGGAAGGGTTCCATCTCCTCCTCCTTAGTGTGATTTTGGACCACTTGAAATTGAGGATATACCTGATCCAACTCTGGAAAATTTTAATCCACCTCTTACTGACCCACATAGTTCACTTCTTATGCATGTTCGTGACTTTTCGCATAGAGATCTAGTTTCACATTCAAATCCTCTTCACCAACGGTCTATTATAGTTGCAAATAGAAAAAGAATGCAAGAAAAAAAACCAAGCACAACAAAATAAAAATAAAAACTTGTTAATATTCAAAGCACGATATAATAGATGGCACAAGAACTAATCCATACAAGTTGACATGGCACTGCAAACTATAGTGTTGATTGTCTTATATGTTAGGAGATATATTATTTAATTCATAGTTCTCAAGATTACTAATTAAGGTTCGTAATTTTTGATACCCACTTTATTATAGATAAATTGCGTATATGTGTTTATAAGTTGTTGATGGTGTATTGAAGATACTAATAATAATAATAATAATCTAATTTTAAGGTCACGACCAAGCTAGACACCAAATAGGTGTATGAGGCCCCCTTTGTTTGTGGGACAAGGGACCCCCTTCGTGCAATGATTTCGTTGTTAAAATCTACAAATGTGTACATACCCTACCCCCTTCTGGACTTGAACATGTGACCTCTTAACATGAAACACTATTCTTAACCATTAAGCCTACTCACTACAAATAAGAAAGACAATTTAATTTAAAAAGCATTTAAAAGAAGATAAGATAATCAATAAAAAAAAAATTAATATAGCTCGTTTCAAAGTATAGAGAGATGTTAAATACAAAATCTTATAAATTTTGGATAGGTTTGTTGTTGGTTAAATATTTATACGTCAAAATTACAAATATAATTCGAATGGAGTCCAAATAAAAAAGCTAACTCCACTTGGTTTCCCAAAAAAATATCAATTCAAACTTGAAGAAGCTCAATAACATTGAAAAGGATGAGTTATGAAAATTGACGATTGAAATAAGTTAAATGAAGTTTGAGATAGGGAGTTAAAGGTAAGTCTTATATATTTCAATATGTTGTTGGATGTGCATGTGTTATAGTGTAATGTATTTTTTGTTGGTTTATTTTGTAATGTATAGCTTAATGAAGTGTTTATTGTTTATTAAATTAAAATTTGAATTAAAATAAATAAGTATTAAGTGAATATATATTTTATATCAAATGAAATTA